>JAQGBT010005507.1:0-14190 GCA_034698585.1 Disparrhopalites patrizii
GGTTTCTCTCTCTCTTTCTCTCTCTTTCTCTCCCTCTTCCTCTCGCTTTCTCTCTCTCTTTCTCTCTCTCTTTCTCTCGCTTTCTCTCTCTCATCCTATCCCTCTCCCTCCCATGCTTTCTCATCCTCCAGCGCCTCTGCATCCCCATCCACAAAGCCACGACTGTGATTTCATCTCGTCTTCATCCACCAGACTTTTGGAGACAGCCGGAGAGAATGCTCAAGAGAAAGCAGATGACAGTGCTTTCTCCATATTAACTTCTTGCCTACTTCTTGGTCCAGAATAATCACTTATTAACTCTTCCAATTTAGATTCCATTAATTACTCAGCCTCTCCCCAAAAATCCCATCAATCCTCATCATCCCTCACTTCTTATCCCCTCGTGGCTCTCAAAAGACATTTCAAATCTGCTGTCTCCTCTTCAATGTCTCCTTTCTCTCTCTCTCTCTTGAAATTCCATCCTTCATGTCATCATTCAAACTTGAAAATAGAATTGTCTTGTTTTTAATTCCTTTTGGTTCTCAACCAGTTTATGAAGATCTCTTTAATCTTTTCTGGAATGTAACTGCCGTAGACAGATGCGTATTAATCCAAATAGTAATGGAATTTTGTATATTATGACCAAATATGGAATAAAGCCTTTGCTAATAGATGAAGGGCCTTAAAAGTGTCTTATCGCAAAGATTTACTTATATCTGTAGCTGCAATTGCTGTAAGACATCTTTATTTTATTTTCTATGAACGAGACTCGGAAAATCTTTTCTCTCTCGAGGAATTATGTCCACAGATTTGTGGGAGGATAGAAGAAAAGTTTTCGTGGAGACAAGCTTTCTCCAGATAAATCAGATATTGTATGGACGGATGTAATTTAGAAATACAGGGGCTGATTACTTTTATTTTGTGTGGACAAATCCACCAAAACAGACGCAACGAGGCTTGAAATGGTTCAATTGTGACTCCTTGAACTTTAAAAAAAACTTTTTTTTCTGGAGTATTCTTTGTCTTTATTACCCACAAGAAACCAGAATGTTAGGATCATCCACCATGGAGAGAAAAACGCAGGACTTTAAGTCCTGTAACTGGCACCAAAGGCCATTGAGGGTAAAAAAAATCCGGCAGGATTTCGAATGAATTGGGCAACGAAAACCCATCTGACTTTGTAGCCATTGTGTGCTAGGAGGACCGTACAAGTTCTAAGCTGCATCGAGGGGAGACGGCAGCCATGTGGAACTCCATAAATATTATGTTTCTGCTCTTGCCGTGAGAGAGGGAGAGAATCGAAAGGAATTTGGGTGGGAGAAACTAAGGCAAAAAGAGGGAGACAGAAAAACACAGATAAAAAACAAAAAGCACAATTGGGAAATGAGAGAATACAAGATGCAAGGAATGCAGGAAAGTACCGGAGAAAGCAAACGAGAAAGCATGAGCAACAGAAAATAAAATTCTACAAAAATTCAGAAAGAGGGAAAGCAATCACACGACAGTCGAAAAAGAAAGAAAATTAACTAAATAGTGAGAGTGAGTCTTCAAAAGAGAAAGTGCGAGAGCGAGAAAGGAGAAAGTCCAATGAAAATTGAGAGCACGCAAACAGAAGGGTAGAAAAAACAAAATATAAATTAAGAGAGGAACTGCGAGAAAGTAGGAGAAAGAAAGCGGGAGAAAGTGAAAATCCAAGGAAAAACAAAGGCTGGAACGGAATGAAAATCACCCAATACGGCCTGGACGACAATGGAATATGGGCCAAGGCGCGAAGAAGGAGAAAGTGTAATAATAATGTTTTGGAGGAGAAGGAAACCGCATTTGTGGGTTTGGAAGAGGAAAGTTGTGGACTTGTTCCTCAGGGACGTCCTAACTGTCGCCAAATGATAAAATTCAAATAAATTCAGATTAGTTACTCGTAATAAAGTTGTAAGCCCTTCAGCTATCCCTATTTCTATCTCTCTGTCTCCCATTTACTCTCTCTCTCTGACTTTCGTCCCCTCTTATGTTATTGATTCAAAAGAAGAATCAGATGCGAGACGTGCCCCCATATCCGAATTCTCTTCCTCAGCATAAATCTTCCTCACTGTCTCCGTTTCTCCCTTTCTCCCAGTGTTTTTTTTTGCTTTCCTCCCTTTACCCTCTCATATCTTACCTCGACACTTGCGCTCTGTCTGCTCCTACTTTTTCTTTCTGATTACACTTTCACCATATCCCTTGTACTAATCCCGTCCTCTTTCATCCCCCTCAGCTTTCCCCCAGTGATTTCCTATTATTTATTCCCATGCCCTGACCAGCCCTTCGCCACTTACACCTTTTGATTTCTGCGGGGAGCATTCGGAACCAATTATCCCAACATGTACCCCTTGTACGGTGATTCCACAGTCCCAATTTTATCCATATCTCTGCAGACATTCATGAAAGGACAATATACAGGAGGAGAGGCCAGGAAATAGTGAGAGGAGCGTCGGAGGGAAATAATTGTGAACAAATTGTAGCAAAGTTTATGATTTTCACTTGCACTACAATGCCGCAAGTGTGGTGAACATTTCCCCTTTTGGGGTCTAATGGCTTTTGCAAAGACTCTTTTTATGGAAGAGGGCAGAGGAGATTCTGAAGGAGCACAGGAGGCATTCCCGGGCATTCATGGGATTCCCACAGAACGGGTTAAACCTTCAATGATTGTTTAAATCTCCCTCTTTCCATGCTATTTTGCTTCAGCCCTCCCCTACTTTCTCCTTGTCTTTACAGCTATTGAGGCTTTCTCGCAGCCTGCGCCAGGCCATTGGGAGATAAAAGAGGTCCCCGGTGGACATTGAGGACCTTGTACACCTTCAGCATTTATTGCCTCCTCTTTTGGGCCGTCTCATGCTTTCTCCCAGCATTTTCCCCTTGCCACCCTTTTTTTGCTTTAAAGTATGGAAGAGGATCCTAAAATGAGGGAGAAAACAGGAGAAGGATTAGGTACATGTTTTTTTCCCTATATTTTGTCCTTCATTTTGTTTTTCAGGGTGCTCATTTCCACATGGAGTTTTTCAAGATTGAGAGAGAGAGGGGGGAGGGTGAAGTAGGATGAGGGGGGGGAGATTAGGAAGAATAAGTAGCGGAAGAAAGAATAAAAGGGAAAGTTATGAACTTGGAAGGCAAACAAGAGGAAGAGTGTCACTTTGTCAGATGGTTTCCCTCCTTTTGTACTGGCTCTTCCCTCTTTCTCCTCCTTTTCCTCTCCTTTTCTGAACTCTTTCTCTCTTTTCTTTACCTTTTCTCTCTCTCTCTCTTTGAAGCTTTCTCTCCCTCTCTAGGAAGCTTTTTCTCTCTCATTCATTCTTGGTCCGACTCCCTTTTTTTGGTGACAACTGGCGCGGAACACAAGTTTTCACTGTCACCAACACACGCACACACCCTCTCCTCCCAGTCCCTCTTCCCTCACCCGTTGCATCTTTTTTTAACTCCTTCTTCCCCCCTCCCACTCCCCCTCTTTCACTCCCTCTCATTTCCCCTCTCCTCACCCGCCTTGTTGTTTTTTTCCCTCTCGGGCAAGTATTATTTTACCATTTTGACTATCGTATGGTCCTTGAAGCGGGATTGGATTGTTGACTATCGTATGGTCCTTCGAGCGGGATGGGACTGTTGACTACAAATCCATATATTTGTATCTCGCGCCAGAAAGACTTTCCCCTTCATTTTTGTCTTGTTTTATTTTTTTGGAGGGTTCACATACCTTCTACTTTCTCCATCCCGTCCTGTTTCTCATCTTCTTTTTTGAATGGATCCACCACCACCTTCTGCTGCTCCTCGTCCATTTTTTGACAGACACAACTGGGAGGCGGAGGGAGAGGGAAGGCGAAAAAGTTTTTTACAAGGGGAAAGTTACAATCTCGCGTATTATTGTCTTTGGAACTCATCTCTTTCCTTCTCCATTTCTCCCTCTGAGGCTCCTCTCTCCTTCTCATAGACTCTTTATCCACATTGTTCCGCTTCTGAAACTCAAGGTATTTGCTCAGACAGAGAGAGAAGCCCACATATTCAGAGGGATTAGATGGAGTGGGGTGAAACTGAGATGGGAGAAGGAAGGGAGAAAAGGACAAATTTATGTTCGTTTTTCCATAAGAGTTCTTATAACGTAACATTCAGTATTTTTTCCCTTCTTTCTCTCTCTCTCTCTGCTTTCTCTCTTTGACTCTTATGGAATTCCGAAGTCAGCATTAAAAAAAATTCTTCCTGATATTTCTTTCTATCTCTCCCTTTTACATTTTTTCACTTTCTTCCCAATACTTTCCCCGTGCTTTCTCCAAGAAGATATACAGGGAGAGATTCGGTTGTTGGAGAGAGGGAAAGAGGAATTCATTGGGAATATTACTATATCATGGAGAAGAGGAGACAGACATCAGGACGTCAGGGGATTTCTTTTATCCCTTCCCTTTGCTAAAGCAAAAAAAAACTCGATAAGCACACAAGCTTTCAATCATGTCATTTTTTCTCCCCTTCCTCCAACCCTTTTTTATCCTTCCTTCTGACTGCATAACCCCTCTTTCTTACTCTTAATATTGCATACGTAGAAAAAAAACAAGTTTGACAGGAACAGAAATAATCATTGAACCATCTTTTTGTACAACATAGACTAGAGATATATTTTTGAGGGATTCCTACACATTAGTAGTAGTGTACCAATAGTATGGACGATCCGGGTGGCCAAAAACGGGAGGTACTATTAGGATCATTTTCCCTTGGAGAAACCGGGGAGGAGGAAGTACCAGAAGGAACATCATGCAAATTGTGAATAATGCTTGATTTGTACCATAAAAGAACATCGAGAGGCACGTGGAATGTGGGGAAAGTTTTTTTTAAAGGACAATTCTGTGTATTTTTGCCTGCGAAAAAGGGGGTAGTCTGATGTTCGAGTGGTTGTGACAGCCTGTCTGTCGGCAGGGAAATCATAGAAGTTAGAGGGCTGCTTCAAAAGCTGGGAATTGCAATGTTGATTCTTTTGCCTCAAGTGCTGTCATACGACACTCGATGGTGGAAAAATAGCTGTATGAAAATGCCACCTTTCTCCTTCTTTCCCTCTCTTTCCCACTTTTTCCCTTTTTTCTCTCTCTCTCTGTATTTCCCTTATCTCTCTTTCTCTCTCTCTATTTCCCTCTTTCTCTCTCTCTCTATTTCCCTCTTTCTCTCTCTTTCCCACTTGTTCTTCCTTTTTCTTTCTCTATTTCCCTCTCTTTTCCACTTTTTCCCTTTTCTCTCTCTCTCCATTTCCCTCTTTCTCTCTCTCTCCATTTCCCTCTTTCTCTCTTTTTCGCACTTTTTCCCTCTTTCTCTATATTTCCCCTTTTTTCCTCTTTCTCTCTCTCTTTCCCAACTTTTCTCTCTTTCTCTCTTTCCCACCTTTTTCCTCTTTCTCTATTTCCCGCTTTTTTCCTCGTTCATTTTCCCATCTTTTCCCTCTTTCTCTCTGTTTCCCATTTTTCCTCTTTCTCTCTCTCTCTTTCCCAGCTTTTCTCTTTTTCTCTCTTTCTTTCCTTTTTCCTCTTTCTCTCACTTTCCCACCTTTTTCCACTTTCTGTCTCTTTCCAAGTTTTTCCTCTTTCTCCCTCTCTATTTTCCTCTTTCTCTTTCTCTTTCCCACTTTTTCCCTCTTTCTCTCGCTTTCTCACCTTTCCCCTCTTTCTCTCGCTTCTCACTTTCACCCTCTTTCTCTCGATTTTTCACTTTTCCTCTCTTTCCCACTTTTTCCCTCTTTCTTACTCTTTCCCACTTTTTCCCTTTTTCTCTCTCTCTTTGCCTTTTTCTCTCTCTCGCTCTTTCTCTCTCTCTTTTCCTTTTTCTCTCTCTCGCTCTTTCTCTCTCTGTCTTTGCCTTTTTCTCTCTCTCTTTCCCTCTCTCTAAGTTTCTCTCTCTCTTTGCCTGTTTCTCTCTCTCTTTCCCTCTCTAAATGTCTGTCTATCTCCATATCTCCTCCATCCTCCTCCATACCTTTGGTGGACTCCACCCAAATTTCATGGCGGAGGTGACGAGCACCTGTGGACAGGACAAGGTCAGTGAGGAATGTAAATTGATGAGCAATATCACAAGTCATTTGTGGACCTTGGCTCTACTTTGTCAAGTGTCGATTCAAATGGGTGATTCCATTTTTGTTTCCTCCGTCTCACTTTCTACATTCCATTCTACCCCTCACCCTCCTCGTTCTCCCTCCGCCCATCTCCAAATGTAAAAGGACGAACATATTTCCCTCATATCATACTTTTGCATACTTTCAAAAAAATACTCATCTCTTTCCCTGGGAGGAGAAACTAAAAGAGCAGTGAAAACTTTCTCCAATACCATTTATTCAGGAGAAGGCCAAGGGAAATGGAATCGCGGTAGAGGAAGTTATAGAGAGAGAGAGACATATACACAGAGGTGAATGTGATTTCTAGGAAAGTTGAGGACCAGGGAGGTGGGGAATATGCCTTGTAACAACGACCAGTCGTAAATAAATCGGAATGGAGACTTTTTTTTTACTCTCTTTCTCCAGTTTTTTTCTTTCCTCAAAGACACAAAAGGAGGGTTGGTGGGTGGTCTTGTGACTTGAGAATTTACTCGTGGTTTTTCTCCCATTTCTTTTTCTTTCCTTTTTGTTTCCTTCTCACCTCCCTCGCTCTCCCTCCATTCACATAATCTATCAGGTTTTTACAACTTTCCCCATTTTTTTCTTTCACCCACATACATGTGGCACGTAATGGACTGTGCATAAGTCGGAGGGAGACGGGGGTAGAGAGAGAGAGAGAGAGAGAGAGAAAAGGAGCCAGCCAATTGATTCCATGTCAGGTGGAGACTCTTTGTGGGACAGTTTGCTCTGCCACTGGTTCTTTAAAGCTTTTCTTCCACCTTCCTAACTTCCTGTAACGTAAGCAGGCGAGGGTGCGTTTTTGTTTTCCCTTGGGGCTTCCCAAAAAGAAGGAGGAGACGGAAGAGGATGACAGGGCGGTAGAGGGAGATATACTGGAAGGAGGACGTAAATGGGATGGAGGTCAACGGCAAGTTGATACAGAAGGGGAAAGAAATATGGCGATGGGAATAAGTTCTCCACACAAAAAAAAATTATCGATGTGAATTAATCCCTGATTTCGGACTTTTCTCCCTTCACAATAGGAACAAAACTCTGCTGAGAGACAAAGTACGAAAGAACTTAAGTAAAAGAAAGTACGGACGAATGGGGGAGAGAAAGAAATTTGGAGGTGGAGAGTGTCGAATAAACTTGTAGATATAGAAGGCGGAAAAGAAACAAAGAGAAAGCGCAAAACAAATGGAAAGAGAGGGAGAAAGCGGAAAAGAAATTAAAAGACAGACAGAGAGAAAGCGCAAAAAAATTAAGGGAGCGAACGTGTAAAATGTATTAAGGAAAAGAAAGTTCAAAATAAATGAACACACGGAAATTTCAAAATAATTTGAGAGAAAGTACGAAAGAAACGAACGGAGAGAAAGTTCAAAAGAACCGAACAGAGAGAAAGCTCAAAATAGATTAAGAAGGATAAAGTAGGAAAGGAATTAAGTGGGAAAGTGCAAAACAAATTCAAAAAAAGAGAAACCTCAAAAGAAATAAGGAGAAAAAGAAAGGTCAAAATAAACTAAGAAAAAGAGAAAGTTCCAAATAAACTAAGAGAAAGGGGAAGATCAAAATTAATTAAGACAGAGTTCGAAAGCTCAAAATAAATTCAGTGACAGAATGCACAAATATAATTAAGAGAACAAGAAAGTGTAAAAGAAATGTGGAGAAAGAGAAAGCGCAGAAGAAATTGAGAGAGCCAAAACGAGAAAACGCAAAAGAAATTGAGAAACATGAAAAGAGAAATCTCAAAAACAATTGCGAGAGAGAAAAGGAGAAATCGCAAAAGAAATTGAGCGAGAAAGCGCAAAAAACGGGAAAAGAGATAGGATACGCAAAAGAAACGGAAGAAGCGAGTGAAAATGAAACGAGAGAAAAAGTGCTGACAAAATTGGGAACGAGAGACTCATCGAACAATAAAGTAAGCGGATGAGAGAGAGAGAGTTTAAGCTGAAGAAAGTAAGTGTTTGGTTTTTTCTTCTTCTTCTTGTTCTTAGGAAAAAAAGGAGGAGAAAGTGAAAGGTATAAGTAATAAGATCAATAAAAGAAAGATCTGACCTGAGGGAGCTAAGGGGATCAAGGCCTGTGTATGGGAGTGAGTGAAGAAATACCCAAAGGAGAGAATAAGCTAGAACTTAAGAGGTGTCAAGGAGACGTCCCTGGAAATCCCCAACTCCCAAATGTTGACATCTTTCACACAATCCCTCATCCATTCTCGCTCGCCCTCCCCTCTCTCTCTCTTAATTACCCCCACATACATGTAGGTACTCCTCCTTGTATTCAACCCCAGTGATGGTCTCCTCCTAAATCTCTCCCTCAACCCTCTCTCTCCCTCTTACTGTCTCTTCCTCCATTCTCCATGAGAGTAGCCTGACGTCTCGACGACCTGACGTCACCCTCCCCGGCTTTGTCTGTCGCCTCCATTTCTCCCTCTCTCCTTCCATTTTGGCAATCTCACCCACTTTCCCCCATTGTTAGGAGGCGGAGGGGAGGGGAGAATAATATGCACCTACATGTGTGCACCCTTTTCTCCTTTAATCTTCCCTAGCCATGGTTGTTGCTCTCGCCGGGATGATGATGAAAGAGCGAGGGAGAGAGAGAAAAGAGGGATTTGACAAAGGTGTGGAAAGTAGAGAGACACCGAGAGAGTGAGAGTACACGAGAGAAAGTCTTAAGGGCGAAAAAGTAAAAAAAAAAAAAAAAGTTTCGGATGAAATCGTTTGTGACGTTGCCAAGCGTGATGTATTAAAATAAAAATAATAAATCAAGTAGGACATGTCCCGCTTTGAAGAAGGCATGGTCCGCTTCCTCATAAGTGGATGGGCGCGGGTAAAACACGGAGAACGAGAGAGAGAGAAAGAGGGAGAGAGAGAGGGAAAAAGAGAGGGAGGGAGAGAGGAGAGGGAGGATAAGAGGGAGTTTCTTAGCACGTCCGCACTCCGAGCACTGTATCCACTCCTTTTTGCAATAATTCTCGTGTAAATGAGGGGGCGAGACACTAATAGTAAATTGAGAGAATTCAATGCGGCCAATGAAATAGGGGGAATTACTCCCGAAATGAGGTAAAGTGCCTCTGTATGTACGACCTTTAAAGTGTGTGCTGTGTACTTAATGTGCGGGGAGAATGAGAGAGAGAATGAGAGAGAGAATGAGAGAGAGAAAGTGAGAGAGAGAGACAAGAGAAAGCTAAGTCCTCAGGAAAATCACCTTTATGCCGGGGCAGGAGACTTTGTGGGAGAGCGAGACAGTTGCTGTGAGCCGGCTCTCTTTCAAGCCATACACTTCACCGTTGGTTTTATAGGAGTTAAGAGTGACGCATTTTGACCCACTCCGCCCATGTAATTCCTACTTTGCGTATGTGAAATGAAAATCAAAGAGATGGTTTAGTGGCCTAAAATTCCTTTATTGTTATTGTGGATGATACCATCCTATATTATGGGGTGTCTCCTATACCCTTCAAGTATCTTGTTTTTGACTTTACAATGCAAATGCTACTTATCATGTTCTATTCCTCCCCTCCGTCTCCTTCCCCCCCCCCTCTCTCTCTCTCTCAAGTATCACTGACGGATTCCCACTCTGGAAGTCTCTATTTAGTGTGGAAACACTTTGTGCCGGTGTGGACGCGGAAGCCAGGAAAACACTTCATGCTCTCACTTGAGTCAGGACCACACAATACGTGTAATGTCATATGCATATGGTCATATGGAGACGGGTGGGTTTAGATGTCGCACTTTCCTTTGTCATATGCCTATTCCCCCCACCCCACACACTTTCTTTCTTGGAACTCCCACGTTATCCAGGCTGTCTCCATTGTACTTGACTTGACTCACTATGGCTAAATCTGTCTCCTGTTCTCGGGAATCTTCCTGGGCGTATTCCCAACTCACCGTTACTTTGCTGTCTCCAGACATTTTTCTTTTTATTTAAACCCCCGCATATTTCTGAATCTGTAACTTTCTTCTCTCTCCGTCTTCTATATAGAATTTTTTCCTTTGCTGTTTGGGAGATTCTGTTTCTCCTTTTCAAAATGTTTTCTTTGTATAATGACTCCCTCATATTTGGCCATTTTTCTCTTCTTTCGCTTTCTCTGGTTTTTCTTCTGGTCGCCTCTCTTTTATCATCCTTCTTCTCTGCTTTCCTTTTGGTCTAGTTTCTTTTTCGTTTGCTTTCCTTTTGGTCTAGTTTCTTTTTCGTTTGCTTTCCCTTTGATCTAGTTTCTTTTTCGTTTGCTTTCCCTTTGGTCTAGTTTCTTTTTCGTTTCCTTTCTGTTTGGTCTAATTTCTATTTCGTTTGCTTTCTCTTTGGTCTTATTTCTCTATGATTTGCTTTCTATTGGGACTGCTTCCTTTTTGGTCTGCTTTCTCTTTGGTTTGATTTCTGCTTGATTTGCTTTCTCTGGGGTTTGCTTTCTCTTTTACCTGCTTTCTCCTTAGTTTACTTTCTCTTGGTCTGCCTGCTCTTTTGCTGTGTTCTTTCTCCGTCTTTACTCTATCTAGTTTTTCATTCCCGATTTCCTCTTTTTGTAAATTGTCCCTCTCCACGCTTTCTCTCTGCACGTTTTCGCTCTTTGCTTTCGACTTTGTGTGCCCTCCTTCTTATTCTTTGTATGCTTTCCCTGTGGCATTCTTTCTTTCTTTTTCTATATTTTTCGTATGTCTTTCCTATTTTGCTTTAGTTTCCCCCGTGTTTCCGTTTTCGCTTATTTTGCCTCCCTTTCCCCCCCTATGTCTATATTTTAATACATGACTCCGTGCTTGAATTTCTTCTCCTGTTTCGGAATCCTTCCCCTTTTCAGCCTGCTCCTCATGTTAATTCCGAAGGAATCTCCCCGTTTCATCCCGAGCCTCGGCGAAAGATCAAAAAAAAAATGTCGACAACATCAGGCTTAGCAACACGTATACATAAGGGCTGAGGAAGAGCAACATTTACAAGTTAATGCATCTCCTTCCGCACCACTTCTTCGTATTAAGTCTCCATCCAAAGAACTCGTCCTTAACTTTTCCGTCATACTTTCCCCTCCTCACAGATGTATTTTGCTCCGAAATTCTGGAGGGACGGATGACATTATAAGCTTGGAAAGGAGCACATATGTATAACATTCATTCAGTAGTGCTGAGCGCCCAATGTTTCTCTGTAATGTCCATCCCACAAGGAAACGGAGGAAGAATAAAAGGAGGAAAATATATGAATGGCAGCATTACATTGGGCAGAGAGGGAAATTCACTAGCCGGCTAATGGACCTGAGCTGAACGTGTCATTCCTAAAGGACAGACATTCCTGTCAACGAAGAGGGTCAGAGGGGGAGGGGAGGGGAGGGGGTTGATACGTTCGGTATGGCAATGTATCTCAGCAGTCCCATTTTTTTACGTTGAGAGAAACTCCATGCGTGCATGACTTGTTACATTAAAAAAAATCCGAAATGGCACAAACATCCAGTGCATTTTGTATGAAGGGAGATTGGAGGAGGAGAAAGGGAAATTCTGGTTTTAGCAAATGTTCCGTAATTCCACTGGCAACCTCCGGACACATTTATATGCTGAGATAAATAGAGAGAGAGAGAGAGAAAAAATATTTACAAGTCCCCAACAGACGGAAAAGAGGGGCGATGGGGGTAATACGGGGTATTTACTTAATCATGGAGGAGTGAGTGGGCTTCCCTCCCCGCCTACTTACATGTGTGGGGTTAAAATAAAGGATTAAATGTTAGACTGTACACATGCAAGAGGGGAAGGGCAGGAAAGGAGAAAGTGAGAGAAAGAGAAATAAAGAGAGAAAGAGAGAAAGAGAAACAAGGGAAAGGAAGTAAAGGGAAAACGGAGGCAGTGAGAGAGATGGGAGGCGAGAGACAGTGATAGAGTGAGAGAGAGACAGAGAGGGAGAGAGACGGAGAGAGAGAGAGAAATAAGAAATCCAGACTGGAGACAACTCAACCGCACCTCTCATCATTTATTCGTGGAATACACGTGTGTTACAAGACGAGAGGAGTCGCCAATCCCCCAATTTATTCCAGGTCACTCATTCCCTCTCATATTTTATTTCTTTTTAGCCCCAAAAAAAAACCTCAGAGAACGTCTGTGTTCAACGAATTTCTACAAACTTTGCCCCATTCCATTATTCACATTGTATTCTCTCATATGATTTTCCCCCCATTTTTTACAGAACTAATTTCTTTTCACAAATCTGTGTTTCAACTGTACAAGTGGAATGCACAAGTCAATTGAAATAATTGGATTAATTAAATCAGGGAGATTTTTGCCTTTCTATCTGAAAACACATGACTAGCCAAGAATTGCATTTCATGCCTTTGTGTTCGAGTTTGTACTGGGAAAAAGTGCCTTGCAATAATAATTATGGGGCTCCCAATCCCACAAATATTTTACGCGCACACATGAGCCATTTCTTCGGTTGGTGGTTATTGTATAGTTTTTGTTTTGTCAATGAATTTTTTACGGTGTTCCAGGACGGCTGAGTGAGTGCGGGAGGGAATGGGTGAACCGCAAAAACCTCTGGGATAGACAAAAGGTGGGTAAAAAAGGAAGGAAAAGTTGGTGGAATGTAAATGTTAAATATTTGAGGGGATTTAAACAAAAAACAACAAGGTGCCAGTAAATCTGAGAAAGTCTTCCCAAAGTCTCCCTTGTTTGTGTATGCATGTAGTTTTCCCATTTTCTAACCTCTTTTCTTCCCAGCTGTTTCTTCCCCTGCATAAACAATCCCGTTTAAAAAGTAAATAGACACATGTAAAGATTTTTGATGGACTTTCCCTACTTTCTCGGTTCCATGTGCGGGTTCCGCTGGAGTTTTTGGCCCATATTGTGCTTCACGTCCCTGAGACTCTTCGCTTTTGGCTTAGCATTTTTTACTCTTGGGGCAGTTTCATATTTTTCTGGTGGCTGAATAGCAATTGTTTTTACTCTTCCCATATTCGTTGATTTTTCTCATGTTTTTTCTGTATTATACATCCTGTCGTTTTATATCCTTTCTCCTGGTCGTTTTTTCCTGATATCATCATTTCTCTTGCCTTTTCCTTTTCCCCTTTTTCTCCATTTCTACATTTCTATATTTTTTTCGATTTGCTTTCCCCCATTTTCATGCTTCCTCTACCTTTAGTTGGTCGTATTTATTTATATTCATTATTTATTATTGCTCGATCATATTTTGCACACATTCATATGGCTTTCCTCTCTTTCAAAGCTTTTTATCTCTGTTAATAATTCTCATTTCATGTGTTTTGTATCGCGATTTTTATCCCGACAGTTTCATCCCCAAAATTATCGCTTTTGTCCCTTCAAAAATGTTAACTGATTTAACGTCCAAGGTTTTACCATACTTCCCAAATTTTGCATATTATTCCATTTGTCCCACGTTTAATTACAGCATTCTAAAAAAATTCAACAAAAAGAGTCTAAAAAATAGTGCAACAACTAATAATTATGCACACCGACAACAAAGGGAATTGTCAAGTGAGTGTATACAACTGTCACCGAGAGACGTAATGAGGGGTGTCTTGATCATACGTTCCACTTAAGTAGAAGAAAAAAACTGGGAACTAGACTGACAATGACAGGGGATGCCGGAAACCCGAGGGAGCATGGGCGGGTTGCGCGAATTGTAATTATCCCCAGGACATTACATTTCCAGTAGGATGTGAAAGTTGGGGCGGGGAGAAAATTAGGGAAATGTGGTCCAAGGCAGAGAGAGAGAGGAAGCACGAGAGAAAAGCCACAAGAATAAGTCGAATGGTTTTATCCAGCGTTTATCATGGTAATTGGTAATGAGAAAGCGAAAGAAGGCACGACCCCGAAAAAAAAGATACATATAAAACGTCTCTGATACAGAGAATTACACTCTTGCCCAATTTTCTCCCACAGCTTTTACTCTCATTCTTTGACACATTAGAATGCAAATTGAACAACTTTTCCATACAATTTCCCTCAACTTTCTCTCTCCAGTTTTCGTTCACGATCTCTTTCTCTCGTATGCTATTTCTCTCATTGACTTCCTCCCTCTCATTGACTTGATTTTTCTGTCTTTCTTATTGACTTTCTCTTTTTCTGTCTTTCTCCCTCTCATTGAATCTATTTTTCTGTCTTTCTCCCTCTCATTGAATCTATTTTTCTGTCTTT
>JAQGBT010005508.1:0-14187 GCA_034698585.1 Disparrhopalites patrizii
GTTTCGGTTCGGTCTCATTCTAACGCTCAACCCTGTCAACATGTTAACTATGCACACTTGTCAACATTTCACTTTTCTCCGACTACTAATCTATACATATACAAGATATGTATATAAGCTCTTCAAAGCCCTTGTCATATACCTTGGAGGTGGTAAGTCATCCCAATCATTGTACTAACTAAAGGTTGTTGTAACATACCCAGTTTTTTTCTGCCACTCATTTTTTTTTACGCCTATTAATACCATTGCGTACACCATTTACACGCACAGAGCTTTGTGAAGGAGAAAAATACGGTACATATATATATTTACAGGAAAAAAAAATCAAGGAAACAATCTCCCTGGCAAAGACTCTGTATGTTAATCTTCCCAGAGATAAACTGGTGGAGAAAGATGAATTTCAGTGGAAAAGTACTTGGACAGCCAAATTGAATCAATCTTTGTTGTCAAGAGCCGACGAAGGAATCTGTATGGTATCCATACAGAAAAATGAAATCAAGTCGGAAGTAAACACCAAAGGAAAAGTTGGGAATCATTTTCAAAACTTTCCGTTTGGTTCCCTCGTGCACAAAAAAAAACGGGATGGTACACACATCTTAGAATTAAACCAGGTGCTTAACAACCTCCGGGGGAGAATGGCAAGGAGGAGAAGATGGAGAAAAAACGTAAGCCATCTCTCTCGGAAGTGAAGAAAATAGTTGGAAAAAATGTTGACAAGAATGCATGTTAATAATGCACACATCTGCATAGCCGGCAATGTCTTACTACTCGGAAGTGAAGGTGATCACCCGCGTAAAAACGTTTCTTCCCTTTTTAATTCTTTTCCTCCTCGTACCGCAACACAAAGAACAGTAATATGTCTCTCCCGCCTCGTACAAGAAAGACACCGAAGGAAGGTATTAAGTCGAAAGGAAACAAAAAAATAAGTGGAGCATGGCATATGCTCACTACAATTTTATAATACACAGTGGGATATACCATGGGCTATGAGGAGGAAGGAGAGAAACAAGATATGTCATGCTGCTTACTCAACCCGAAAAGTAGGCAGTATGTTGTGAGAAAGGATTTCCAGACAATCCCCCCATTCCTCCCTTTTTCAGACACAAGAGTCACGCGAAATCCGTGATAAGCTTTAATATCATTGTTCCTATTGTCACTGACACGAGGATATTTTTTTCGGGATGTGGAGGGACACGCATAAAATGAAGAAATAACCAAAAGCTGGGGGGCACATCAGTCCGTGGGGTGAGAAAGGCCAAGACGCAAAGGCTAAGATAGAGAGAGAGAGTGAGAGAGAGAAAGAGAGTACGCAAAGGAGGGAAAGAAAGAGTAGGAGAATTAGAGCGAGCAAGACACCGGTTATGAGAGAGAGAGACTGTGAACACGAGAGAAGGAGAGAGAGAAAAATAGAAAGAGAGAGAGAGAGAAACAGAATGCGAGGGAAAGCGGGAGGGAGAGACTGCGGGAGCGAGAGTAAGAGATAGAAACAGGAAAGGAGCAAGAGGGAGAAAGAAATAGAGCGAGAAAGAAAGAGAGCAGGAGAGAGAGAAAGAGAGAACAAGAGAGAGAGAAAGAGAGAACAAGAGAGAGAGAAAGATAGAGGGGGAAATGAGACTGCGAGAACGAGAGGAAGAGAGAGAAAAAGGTAGATAGAGTAAGACAGAGAAACAGAGAGAGAACTAGAAAAACAGACAGAGAAATAGAAAGAAAGAGGAGAAAGTGAGACTGGGAGAGCAAGGGAAAGACAGAAACAGATAGAAAGAGTGAGAGAGAGAGAAAACGAGAGAGAATGGAGAGAGAGGGAGGCAACAAGAGAGAGAATGGAGAGAAGAATAAAAAGAGAGAGAGAATGGAGAGAAGAATAAAAAGAGAGAGAGAATGGAGAGAGAGATAAACAGAGAGAGAGAATGGAGAGAGATAAACAGAGAGAGAGAATGGAGAGAGATAAATAGAGAGAGAAGTAAGAGAGAGAAAATGGCGAGAGAGGCAGAATGGAGAGAGAGAAGGAGAGAAAGATAAAGAGAGAAAAGAGAGAATGAATGTAGAGTGCGTTATAAAGAGAGAAAGATAGAAAGAGAAAGAGAGAGAGAGAATGAACATAGCGTTAGAAAGAGCGATAGAGAGAAAGAAAAAAAGAAAGAAACGAATGGAGAAAACGATGGGAAATTCCGAGAAACTGGATCACACGGAGGAGAAACTGGCACGAGGATGACATCGTGATCATTTACTATTAACGAGTCCCATCCTTTTGTATGGGGCCAGCGTCCATGAACAAATGGATAAAGGGTTAGAGAGAGAAAGGGATTTTTTGTACCTAAAAGGCATCATCGTCTTATTACACATCATGTCTTTCGTAAGCCGAAGAGCTACTTTTTTTACCACCAGATTATACACCGTATAAGCTCCAAGTAATCATTTGACGGACTTTGGCAGTCAGTAGTGAGGCCAAGGAATGGAGAAAGAGGGAAAAGAAAATCTTATGTGCTCTTCAAAAAAAAAATTACGTAATTCAGCATTAATAATTAATAGTCCATGTCCAATTTGCACGTTTGGCTAAAACCTTGAGAATTCTTCAGGGTTCTTTCCCCTGCCTCTTTAATAAGTGAATGTATAGTATCCCGTACATACCACGATCTGGTTGGTTCATGCACTTTTCCCCCTTTTTTTTGCTAGTGGTAAGCACTAAGTAAACAATTCCTTGCCCGTCCCCTTCACTGACATTCAGGGTTGAAAAATTATTTATGAGCCCGTACATATGTACACGTAATGAGAATCCCAGGAAACGGGAAGAGTTATCAAGTCATTCCAATCAAGGACCATCATTTCTCCTTCTCGTGAACTGCTGATGCAATTGATGATGCAAAGCAATCTTCTTCTTTTGAAAAAAAAAAGAAATAATTTGATTGATAGTAGAAGTGATATCCCCAATCATATAAAGCAATCACACCTGGCACTTGCAGTCTTAATTGCTTGCAAATAATCAAGGGAAATCTGATTGCCAGCCCACTGCCATTGGACCCTTTGGAGGAGGATTTATTCTGGGGAAAAATAATTAAACGAACAAGCCACACAAACGTTGGTGAAAGCATTTGACATGGGAGAAAGGCTGACTTTGCATCAAATTGCAATTCCATTTATGGAAAAACTAACGTCATCCTTCCTGGTAATAGTCCACAGAGGGGTAAATCAACAATCCTCATAATTATCGCCATTCTAATGACTGGAAATCAATGGCACGTGGAAGGTGCGGGTAAGTCATTCACACTGTCTCATGTGTACTCTTGCGGGCTCAAGTAGATTGGGCAGAAATCATTATGGAGGTAGCAAATTTTCTATGTCAAATCTTGTACTCGTCCAGAAGGGGATAAGACGGGATATGCACACCTATACATATACATATACCTTATATATCCCGTACAATGAATATTTCCGTGGAAAGAATAACTAGTGCACATATGTTTGTATACAACGTCATTAAAACCACTCGAACCAGTTCAGTTCCTGGCAAAGGAAACAATGGTACGGGTGACATTGAAATCTGGTATCGTTTCCGCTTCAATGTTGTTTTTTTTTTAACTGTAAAATTCGGAAGGAATGCAGGCAAAAGTCACTTATTTGACATAACCTTGTGGAAATTGCAGAAATGAGCGTTTCAATGGTGACAGATTGTTTGACGGCTTATTTTACTTTCTTTCCTTAGCTTTTTTCAAGCTCTCCTTCCTCTTTCTCCTTCTCACTCTCTCTTTCGCTTTATCTCCCCATCCTGCCTCTCTTTCGCTTTCTCTCTCCATTTTGCTCTCTTTCTCTCTCTCTTTTGCTCTATCGCTTTCTCTCTCTCTCTCTTTTGCTCTATTTCGCTTTCTCTCTCTCTTTTGCTTTGTTTCTCTCTTTTATTCTTTCTTTTTCTCTCTTTCGCTTTCTCTCTCTCTCTCTTTTGTTCTCTTTCGATTTCTCTCTCTTTTGCTTTCTTTCTCTCTTTTGTTCTTTCTTTCTCTCTCCGGTTTATTTTGTTGTCTTTTTCTCTTCTTTTCTCTTCTCGCAATAGCGCTCATTGTCTTTCAATCTCCTTATCTCCCTCCTCTCTATCCGTGGTTTTGCTTTGGCCTCTTCTCTTTCTCTCTCTCTCTCTTCTATCTCCCTCTTTCGCTCTCTATTCTGTCTCGCTCTCTCTTTCGCTCTCTCTTGTCTCTTTCGCTCTGCTTCTTCTCTCTCTGCACTGTTTTTCCCTCTCTCTTTCTCTCTCTGTATTTTACTTTCCTTTTCTCTGTCGTCATCTGTTTTTTCTTTCCCATTCTCTCTGTTTTTCGTTCCGCTTCCCTTTTCCCGGTTTTCCCTTTCTGACTATCTCTCTCTTTGTGTTTCGCTTTCTGTATTCCCGTGTACTTCTCTATCTGTCAGCAACTCTCTCTCTCTCTTTCCCTATCCTTATATTTTCTCTCTCTTTGCCCTTCTTGCTGGTTTCTCCCAGCCAAATCTATGTCTCACTCAAGCGAAAAAAGAAGATCAAGTGACAAGAATATACACACATTTATTCATGTAGATACTTGTACCCGTACATACAAGTCAGTGACTACACATAGGATGCATATGGAAACGCATGTGATAGAAAGGTTTGCACCAACGGATACGGGTATCCTCACCCGTCTTTTATTACCACCTCATCCTTGTACATGCTGAAAGGTAATGACACGACCACGGAGGAAAAAGCCGAAGATGCAGGATAGTGAAGGAGAAAGAAAAAGTTTTTAGGGGTTAGTAAAGAATTATTTTGTCAGCATAAAAAAAGAGCGATTCTTAGGATTTATCGGTGGGTTATATGTATACTCTTTGTAAAAGGTTACATAGAATGAGAGAGAGTGTATGTGAGTGAGGTAGAGAAGAAAGAGAGAAGAGAGAGAGAGAGAGAGAGGAGAGAGAGAGAGTGAAAAAAAACTAGGAGCAACATTTGATTTCTAGGTTAGTGGGTCTCTCATCTTTTCTGTGACTATTTTTTTTTAACATCCGAGAGACCTTAATACTCAAAGTGTTGGGCCAGGTTTATTCCTCATGGAGCCATCACCTTTTTAGTTGAGGGCGGCACTTTTGTAGAGGTTGACACCTTATTATGACATTGTATACACAGGCATTATATGGGAGCTTTAAGAGTTCCCAAGACAAACCGTCGGGGATTTATACCCACCATACATTTTCAATTCAACTCCCCACTGAATAAAAGAACCAGTGTATATACCCTTGGAGGTATTAAAAACAAGAGTAAAAAAAAATAGACTAAAATGCCCACCATAAGTCATGGGAGAAGGCAAGTGGGATTAAAAAGACATTCCCATAATCTTTGGTCATTTTTTTTTGTAGGGCGTGAAAAAGCACGATTTTTTTTGTGGGTGGAATGAGACACTATACATATTGTTCTTCTTTCTGTTTTTTTTTATTCCTCCAAAGACATCTCTTTCTTGAGGGGATGAATAATGTTATTATTAATTTCAACTGACACACTTACGCGACGATATTTCCAAATCATGAACAAATAAATACACCCAAAAACCCGCATACGGAGACAATCACGTCCGAACAGCCTACACACATGAAGAAAGAAAGTAAAAAAAAACAAAAAGAAAAAGTAGAAGAATCCAAGAAATCTTGGATTTTTTTGTTTGTTTTTCTCCTCCTTTCTCGAGCATTGGAAGAAGGCGGGGAAGGATTCCAGGGTTGATGAACATAATTGAGTCCGCGACGTGTCCCTATGGTATTACAGAGACAAGTAGATGAATATAAACTACCGGATCAAATCAATGTAATTACACGTACGAAAGAGCATCCTTTATTTTTTTTCCCTCGAAGTTCAGTCAACTTATGTGATTTTGGGGTATGTATCTTTATTTATGTATCGTTGTAGAAAGGGCACAGCAGAGACTCGGGGCAATATTGATATTAGTGGAAGAGTTTCTTACACGATAAAAAAAAAAAGGAATCTTGTTGCTCCTCGGAGAAAATGGGTCAAAGAGAGAGAGAGAGAGAAGATGTTAGGAAGATTAATAATTTTCGATCCTATTACATCTTCGACGCTTTTGTGCGTAAACGTGGTCTGTGGAAAGTGTGGCAACTGTCTGCTGGAAGCAATAGGATTCTAATAAGAAAAGTATCTCTCATGCTTTCTTTTCAAATATACACATTTTCTCCTGGTACCCCCTTCCCTTAGGTACCTTCCGCACAAAAGCAAACAAGGTGGGGAAGTGAGAGAGAGTGTGTGTTAAAATAATATACACAGAGCGAAAGATAGTGAAAGCGATATTGGAAATGAAAAAGAAACGGGAAAGGGAGAACTGTAGAGGTACATACAGATACCTCGCTGGAAGGAGGGGAAGCTAGCAAAAATGACTCTTACGGAAAGGAAGATAGAGAAAAAGGGAAGGAAAGATAATAAAAAAGGAGCGGGAGGAAAATACTGCGGAAAGAGAGTTACAGAGAAGGAAACTAGAAGAAAAGACAAGAACGAGGAAAATAAAGGAAGAATAAAAACGAACGAAACAGAAGAAAATAGAGGCAAAAGCGAGAAGAATAAAGGGAAAAGTTAGCAGAAGAGAGGAAAATAAAGGAAAAAGCTAGCAAGAAAAAATAAACATAAAAGCAAAATTAAGCCCAAAATGAACAAAAGGGAGCAATAAAAAAAGCGAAAGCCAGCAAAATGAAGAAATAAAGAGAAAGCTGGGGAAATGACGAGAAAGCAGAAAACCAGCAAAAGCGAGGAAAATAGAGGGAAACGCGATACAGAAAGACAAAGGAGAAACCCAGCAAAAAAGATAAGCAAGGGAAAAACGATAAAAAAAGACAAATGAGAAACCCAGAAAAAAAGATAAGCAAGGGAAAAGCGATAAAGTAAGACAAAAGAGAAAGCGAGCAAAATAGATAATCAAGGGAAAAGCGATACAGAAAGACGAAGGAGAAAGACAGCAAAAAAGATAAGCAAGGGAAAAGCGATATAGAAAGACAAAGGAGAAAGCCAGCAAAAGAAAGGTAAATAAGGGAAAAGCGAGCAAAAGTGAGAAAAGGGAAAAAGCGAGCAAAAGAGACGAGAATGAAGGGAAAAGCGATCAAGAAAGAAACAAGAGAAAACCAGCAAAAGAGACGAAAATCAAGGAGAAAGCCAGCAAAAACGAGGAAAATAAAGGGAAAAGCGAGCAGACGAGAGAAAAGGAGAAAACCAGCAAAAGCGAAGAAAATAAAAGGAAAAACGAGAAGAAAATATAGGGAAAGAGAGGAAAATTGCGTGGGAAAAGAACGAAGAAACACGGATAGTAAAAGACCGGGAGATTTAGAAAAAGTTGGGACATAGACAGACACCGCAGAAAACAGTGGCATAGGTGGAGAGAGGGAAAAACAGAGAGAGGAAGAGGGAGAGATTTGTATAATATAAAAGTACACTGTATACATCTATTCTATTTAGGCAATAAAAAAAAGGAAACCCTTTGGCGTTGGTTAAAGAGAAGGAAACCGCACGGTAGATCATCCTAGACAATTCTTATGTATCTTTAAAGCTTGAAGGCTACTGACCCAATCGTCCATGCAATTGCTGATGTGACCTAGTTCTCGAAATTCTTCTCTCTCTCTGTCTCTCTCCTTGCAATTCTACCATCATTCCTCCCGGCAAGTATTCCCATGATATCAAATACAAGGGAAAAAGATCCGGGAGATGAGTGATAAGCATTTCAACCCGCATCCACGTGCGGAAGGCCTAATATGTACACATGACTGGTAATACGTGGAGGGAATTTCTGATATCAAATTATCTCTCTCCGGACTAATCTCGCCGTTTTATTTTGCAGGGGAAGAATTTGAGCCTACTATCAACGTTCGTTTTCCATCACACTCCATCCTTTTTTTTTTTGAATGTGTTAATTCTGAAAATAATGAATTATTATCCACAGTCTTTTCAAGTATGTATTATCGTTTCTCTATTGTCTGTCCCCGTTTTCTTCCCGGATTTATTAAAAATCATGTATTAAAAATTGTATTTGAAATTTATGCACATACATGTCTTCTACAATGTGTTCCCCCTCCTTACGGAATACAATTTTTGAGAGGGAGCGTGGATAGATCATCACAAAAGAGTTTACTGAGCTCTATTAGGAGATGAAGGAGAAACATCGGAGAAATTATGACGGAGGAAATGTTGAGAAGACGTAAGCAAAAAATAAAGAAAGAGAGCGAGGGAGAGAGAGAGAGAGAACACCATGACGACGGTGACACACGATCCCTTTGAATAGTAGCCCAAAAAGAAGGATATAACCCCTTCACATCGATTTTAATTTTCTTATTTTATTCCACCTGCCACGAGCTATTGAGGGGGGAAAAGTGGGTCATCACAACAGCACTTGAAGGAATATTGCTTTAGGTTACAGGAGTCAAAATTTGTTTTCAGGGATTCCCCATCCATATTGAATGTCTTTCCCTTAGAGAAAAAGGAAATATAGGCAGTAATTAGGACTACCTATCCAAAGTGGGAGGGAAAGAACACATATGTACTTGGGCAATGATCTCAAGATTGCGCATCACAGGAGTTTTTAAAGGAGCTCTCTCTCTCTCTCTCTCTCTCTTCAGAGTCTTTTGCAGGTTGTAAAGGGGAGAGAGAAAAAATGAGAAATTGAATACTGGCACTGATTACTCCCTAGCAATTTGCGATGTTAACCAAGTGAGACATTTGTTTATACCCAACCTGCACGTATCCTCTTAATGTCCTCAATTCCTTCTCTTTCTCTCGACGTCTTTCTCTCTTTCTCCTTTCATTACTATATCAAATTGTCTTGCTCTTTCTCTCTATCTCACGCACTCTCTCTCTCATACTTGGCTCTGTACCTCTCGCTCACAAGGCCTCTCCATATGCTATATCTACATCCACTAGCCTCACGCCTCTTTCTTTCTTTCGGCTTCAAGCTCTTTCTATCATGCTCTTCCTTTCCCCGTGTCTCTTTGTTCTTCTCTCTATATCGCGGTGTCTCTCTCTTTGTGTCTATATTGAGCTGCCTCTCTCTGTAAACATTGAGCTGTCTCTTTGTTCCACACTATTTTCTGGTATCTCTCTCTTACTCTCCATTTTGTTTTGTCTATCTCTCTTACTCTCTATTTTGTGTTGTTTCTCTCTTACTCTCTATGCTGAACTGCCTCTATCTCATTCTTGCTCTCTATGTTGAGCTGTCTCTCTCTTTTACTCTCTATATTGATCTGTTTCTCTCGCTCTTGCTCTGTATATTGAGCAGTCTCTCTTTCTTGCTCTCTATATGGAGCTGTCTCTCTACTTCGCGTTGTCTCTCTCTCTCCCTCTTGCTCTCCATTTTGAGCAGTTTCTCTCACTATCTATTTCACGTGGTCTCTCTCTTGCTCTCTCTCTCGCTTTCTCTCTTAATTGCACTCTATCGTAAGGGTCATCTTGTCTCGCTGAAAGCGAGACAAGACCTTTTCTATTTTCTCTCTGCCCTCTTGCTAGCTCTTTAATTGTCCATCTTATAGGCTTATAACATTTTATAGATGTATCTCCTTCTCTCTCTCTATCTCTCTCATGCTTCCTCTCTCTCATTCTCTCTCGGTCTCCCTCTCTATCTCTCTCATGCTTCCTCTCTCTCATTCTCTCTCGGTCTCCCTCTATCTTTCCCCTTCCTCTATCTCTCTCCTTCTCTCTGTCTCTTTCTATCTCTCAAATTTTCTCTCTGTCTCTCTTCCTCTCTATCTTTGTCATTCTCTCTCTTCCTCTCCATCTCTTTCATTGAGAGGAATATTGGAATAAATCACCCACAAATTTTGAATAAGTCACATGAGGCCGAGATTACATTGCCAATTGTTGAGATGGTGCGCATCTCTTTCATTCTCTATCTCTGTCTCTCTCCCTCTCTCTCTATCGCGTTTTCTCTTGCGTTTTCCTCCCTCTCCCATTAATGTCTTTCTTATCCATTCCTCTCTTCTGATGATTTTTCTCCAATCTCGTCCTTTTCCGCCTCTTTTGCTTTCTGTGTCCCTCATTCCGTTATTTTTTTCTCTCATGGTCTCTTTCTCTCTCTCTCTCTCTCTCTCTCTATCTCGTCAGCGGACGGATGAAGCACAAGCATGAAAGTTGTTGAGGCAGAGAAGGCGAAGAAGATGTCATTGCCGTGGCAAAAGTTGGGAGGGGGATCGTTTATTCCCTGAGATTGATATATGCGTCTGTAATAATAAGGAATCAAAGTCATGCTATATAAGCGATTTAAAATTAGAAGAAGAAAAAGAAAGAAAAAATCTCCTACCGATAGTGAAAGTGATGCACACGGCGGCGACATGGACCACATAGTCTAACATAAACACACGGAGGGTGAATGACAAATCAAATTAATCTCTCAGATGCTTCAGAGGAATGTTTTATGGGAACACCCACTCCATTCTCTCCTCATGGGCTTACGGGTATCATATCAGTCCTATCATTTAAACGATGCTTTTCTTCTAATTCACTTCTGTCTAATATAATATCTATATTACACACATGTATGTACTCATATTCGAGGTCTTTTTCATGATTACAACCATATATATGATTTTAATCACTAGTATTTAGTTTCCTCATTTACTCGTTCTCCCCCTCAGAAAAGAAAAAAACTAGAGCATACAGTGGGGTGGTGGAGGCCAGAGATGAAGAAAAAAAAGGGGTACAGAAAGGGATTTGCACGGGACGTGTTCAAGTGTGTAAATGTCTCCGAGACAATGGCTAGACTATGGGGATTCAGCCATTTGAAAAATTATAATTTCATTTGAGCCATCTAATGTCTCTTTATCCACCGCCATATAAATCCTTGGGTTTAAGCGCTTCCCTTTTTGAATAAGTATTAGGTACAAAGAAATACGCCGCGTAAAAGAGAAATTCTTTCCCGGATTTTTAGAGCCTGTCCAGACAGAAATAAGACCATATAATAAATTCTGGGGTGGTAATCATTTTTTTAACATTTTTCTTTTTCTTTCCTACTAAACTACAGAAGAATTTGTGCTACCTTGTGCATGGGAGGTGAACTGGATATTAAATGGGGTACACGCATATCGAGGGAAACAAATACACCGTAGCCAGTTCAAGGCTTTCCCTCGGAGAGAGACGGAAAGAAAGGGAAAATGGAGAGATAAATTTAGGGGAATAGAGAGGAGAAAGAGAGAAAAGACAGAGAAATAGAGGGAGAAAGAGAGAGAGAGTGAGAAAGGAAAGAGAAAGACCGTGACAAAATTATGGGAATTAGAACACAGAAAAGTGACATTCAACACAAAAAAAGATAATTCCATAAGGAAAAAGGAATATATATTTTTGTATAGTTTTTTGAACCAAAGTTACTTCATATGCCCCCGGGCAACAAATCATGGACTTGACACATTACTCCTTGTCTTATTATTACACAGTCTCCCCCCACAATCACCCGCTAATTCAAATGGAGCAAATCAAATGCATACAGACCGCGAGAACAGAAATATACATGTTTGGAGGAGGAAGATTAAATAAAAAGAAAATTTATTGAATAGGCCCTCGCATACAAAAAGAGTGGTAATACTGAAGTCAAATATACATACATATAGGTATGCACATACACGTATATCTATATACTACGAGTTATGTGTGTATATGCGGGTGAAGTAAATAAAAACGGGAGTAAAAGAAATTTTACGTCGTTAATTGGTTCCCTAAACAGAAAGATCAGGAGCATAAAAATGCGTAGAAATCTTCTTTTTTTTTGACAAAATCCACACACTCCCATATTTTTCCTGGTGGGTAAAGTCCAACTAACTAGAAGAGGAAAAAAGGAAGGAATGTGTGAGGGAAAATGGTGGGGATTTTACAGTATTGGTTTAAAAATATAACGTACAAAGATGAAAGAGCCGGGAGATAATATTGATGATTACACGGTGGAAAACAGAAAGAGAGAAGGAGAGACAGTAACAGGGAATACGAGACAAAAGGGAATTGGTTACATGAGAGATCACAATGTTACACATGTATATACAAATGCATAGACATGCTCTCCTACAACCCTTTCGTACCGGATCTCATCACTTGACCCACTTACATTCTCTCTTGGGGCAAGCAAAAACAAGAGTGTTACATGCCAAAATCTCTGGTTTTACTCAACCTTTTTTTTATTTTATTTTTCCCCATTCTTTATACTTTTCTCAAGCAACTTGTCTTATGTATGTGTTACTTTTCTAGTATTTCTTTCTTTCTCTGGATCTCTCTTTCTCTCCCTCACCCTCACCGTGTCTATCCTTCTCTCTGGCCTTCTACTCCTTGCAAATTGTCAACACATTTTTCTCTCTCTCTCTCTAAAAGTTTACTATTAAATATTTTGGAAAGCAAACTCCCTCCTAAAGATACCGTAAGCTACTACAAAATACTTTGGGATCATACTACTGTGTACTGGCTAATCCCATGTACTCAAATTCAACAGTCACGGTGTCATTGGTATGAGTAGGCAAATTGTTTTTAATTTCTTAAATTATCCTTTGTGTCATCCTTTTTTTTATGTATTCTCTCACGCTGCTCTCATTTGGAATTATTTTAACGTTCAAGTGAGGACCAGAAAAAGGGAGTTTTTTTTGTACATGGACGGAAAGATTTTGAGGCGGGAGGTGAAAGGCGTGGCGCAATTCGCAGAGGCGGAGGAGACAAATGGAGACGGAGAACGGAAAGAGCGGACGGAGAGAGAGAGAGAGAGAGAGAGAGGGGGGGGCAGAGTGAACTGTGAAAGAGAGCGGAATGAGAGAGAGAGCCGAATGAAAAAGAAGAGATAGGAAGAAAGAGAGAGCAGAATCACAGAGAGAGAATGAATGACATGAAGAGAGAGAGAGAGTAGAATCAAGGCGAGAAAGAGAGAGCGAGAGAGAGCAGAATCACAGCGAGAGAAAGACAGAGAGAGAGCAGAATCCCAGCGAGAGAAAGAGAGCAGAATCCCAGAGAAAGAGAGAGCAGAGTCACAGAGAAAGGAAAAAGAAAGAGAGAAAGAGCCGAACGATAAATAAGAGACAGAGAGTCGAATCACAGAGAGAGCAAGAAGCAGATAGAGGAGAGATATCAGAATCAAAGAGAGAGAAAGAACGAGAGAGAGCCGAATCAGAAAGAGAGAGAAGACAGAATTAGAGAGAACAAAATCAGCGAGAGAGCAAGAAAGAGTGAGAAAGATTCGAATCAAAGAGAGAGAAAGAGAGAGAGAGAGAGAGAGAGAGAGAGCAGAATCATAGAGAGAGAAAACAAAGATGAAACAAAAAGAGCAAAGAATGAGAGAAAGAGAGAGAGACAGACGAAGCAAAGGTAATTTGAGTGGGAGAGAAATACAAAAGAAGAGATAGAAGAGAGCGAGAGCGAGAGCGAGAGCGAGAGAGAGAAAACGAGAAAGTGAAAGTAAATGGTTATTTATGAACCAAAAGATTGCATTACAGAAATAATGACTCAATCTTCCTCCCACCCATTTTCACAATTACCCTAGCCTCCACAACAGAAGCTACACTGTTAGTGAGCTATTAGCAAAACAAATTTACTCCTCTTTGGATGTCACGTCCGTACCCGAGAAAAAAAGGGGAATTGATAGTCTGCTCCAAGGCTATGTTAAATGCTCTATGTAAAAAAAAATCCCAGTGGAGGATAAATGTATGTGAGCGTACATACAAATAATAATAACCAGGATTCAGTGGTAGAGGGGGAGTTTTTAACGGTTGTATCAACAGCAACTTCATCGGTGACAATATATCTAGGAGACATTCCCGCTTTACAAGAACATGGTTGAGACTTTTGAAATATATGCATACATGTGGATGCAGATATGAGTGTATCCACACAGAGGGGAAGAAGACCCATTAAAAAGACACTTTCGATAAGGTATGCGAATAAAGAATTTACCCGTACATTTCCCATTCTGTACTACATACTACACAGTCGTAAAGACACCTACATAGTCATCCAATCTGGCTTGTTTCCTCGACATTCTTGGGGGAAATCCTGACATTTCTACTCTTTAAATCTCTCTCTCACTTTCTCTCTCCTTTCCGATTTTTTCTTTATTTTTCTTTATTTTTCTCATTTATTTTTATCTTTCCTTCCCGATTTTCTTTCTCTTTCCGTCCCTCTTTTTCTTATTTATTTTTATCTCTCCTTTCTAATTTTTTCTCTCCTTTTCTTATTTATTTTTATCTCTCCTTTCTAAT
>JAQGBT010005509.1:0-14185 GCA_034698585.1 Disparrhopalites patrizii
TAATTACATTAATAATTGTTAATTGATAATTACTGCCTGGTGATTTAAAGCTGTAATAATTAAGTATTTATTAATTGCAACTTTAGTCTCCGGTAATTGATAATTACAAATTTAATTACCCAGTAGTTGATTAATATTCAATAATTATTAAGTTCGAAGGCGTTAATTGCACAGGCCTGCTGGAAACTCTATACTGTGTGGACAGCTACTCCCGAAAAAATAAGCAAGACAAAACACCCACATACTCTACTGTTCCGGGGTAAATTAATTACTTGTAATCGTAGCCACGGAAATTTATAACGAATACCAGAACAATGGAAAATACCTAAATACCTCATTTCTAACTAGGTCGGAAAACATTATGAATAATTTAAATAAACGAGAATTGAATGCAATCATCAAGGAACGCTCTACATACAGGTTTGTTTCTAGTTTACAGCTTATAAATGGCAAACAATAGTAAGTAAACTACGGATTTGATGTATTACCAGTAATTTTCTATCTAATTTGTAAGCAGAGTTTGTAAGTACTTACATACCCTGAAAGCGTAATACCCTGAAAGCGTTAGTCCAAAGAACGGAATTTTATTTTGAAGGAGTTAGGATTTTATAAATAATTTGGTTTTAATTAGTAGGTTTTAACATGCTTGGCTTCCCTGTAGTATTTTACGTAAAAAACAAACACGAGTTCAACTTCATTTCGGGTTTTGGTGAAAACCTGAAATTACTCGCCGGAAACAATGGCAAAGGATCGACAATTGTGGGACAAGCTTGTTGCGTATCCCACAAAAGGCAGCCACCACCATCTACTTCCAAAGAGGAAAAACTGGCTGATGGAATATTTAAAAATGCCGCGGTGGGAGGAATCACGAGATCAGCCTTCTCCACTACGAATTTCATATCACACGGCAACTTCTCCCAAATCAAGTACTTCAGAAGAAGACGGAATTCCAGTTTCATCAATCTTAATTGCAGTAAATCTATCAAAATGCTGACCAAAATTATTCCACAGTTTCGACGATTTCCTCTCAAGGCGTAAGTTCCTTCTGATACTATTTTCAAGGCATTCAAACTTTCCGTAACATAATTTTTTGTTTCCCGGGGAAAATACATTTTGTACGTAATTTAAGTATCCCTAGGAGGAATCCCTGCCCAACGACGGCATTTTTAGAAATCAGTATTATATTATCAGTTCTCACCGCTATTATCATTCTGAATTTGTTTGGTTTCAAGGTTATAGCTACTGCTCATTACATGAGGAGCTTGTTAAGAAGTTTGTCGTCTTTAACAAAAGTAGCATGTATGTATGATGTATGTATACAGTACACACTAGAGAGGAATATATTCTTATGCAACGCAAAAAGCAAAAACCCGCAGATCGATCATCGATGAAAATAAAATGCTTATACAAAAAAGTTAATTTCATCAGACGAGATAGATATGCGCACATTTGAAAACGTCCGAACGAAATCCAGGTGTTGAAAGAACCATCGTTCGTTGTATCTCATCGACGGATTTGTGGATATTACAGATTTGTGGTTTTATAATTGGTTGAAATTATTATCCTCTCAACAGAAGGTCATTGGTTGCCATGTACGGGTCAGATTCCGGAAAAGCCGGCGCCATTAACGAGGCAGGAGGTTCTTTCGGCAAGAAGGAGCAAGCTCAGGAGGCGCAGTACTTCAATAAGCTGGTGAGTTTACCATCTACTAATGTTTGTTTTTGTTAAATGTTTCAGCTTTGTTGTTAGTTAGTTGTACATATGTATGTTGGAGTGTAAGTATTAAGTATGAACATTGTATCTTGTATGTATAATATTAATTGTTTCATTCATGCGAGTACAAGGCATTGTTACTTGTTTCAATCTGCAGATTTATAACAGTGCAATGCACTCGTTTTTACTACTATACTACTATTATGTATTATTTTAAATAATGACAAGTGCAGAATCGGCCGAATGCAGAACGAGATTACCGAACTAGTTAAATGTTTGAAATGCAAATGCAGCTCATTTATTATTTCGTAAAAGAACTTAGTAACAGCAATTCTGATTTTCGTGGCACTTTCAGCAACAAGAGCAGTTAAAGAAATTGAAGCAACACGTTCAAGATGAAGTAGCCCATCATGAAGCGGAAATCAAGCGCCATCAGGAAGCTATTGCTAAGCAGAAAAAATTGCAGCAAGATTTGGAGAAGTAGTCAACTTTTCACAGGAATCGTCCAAAATCCTTTGTGGAATTCGTCAATTCAAAGATATTTGTAGATTGTTTAAAAATTTACTGCATATCTTCGTTGTCAATTACCATTAGCTTTTTTTGTTGGTTCGCGTGCACGAGTCAGCAAAGCAAATCGAATAGCGTAGTATGTATTATTAAACAGAAGACAAAATGAGTGCACGCTATCCAGAAATGTAGCATCGCATTCAGGGATAATCAACAATAAAATGTAGAAACTTAATTAAATATAAATCCAGTTTCTCGGTACAATTTGAGATGCTCTATACATTTTAGTTGGATGTTATTTTTAGTACAGTAGCTGATCTTCAATCTAATGTATTATTATTATTTAGCTGAGACGGATCCGCATGGATATGTAAGCAAGTAGGCACTAAACGCTGTCCTGTCAGTCCTGTGATTTGGACTTGTACATTTGTACTATCCATTAGCCTTAGGTGTTCACCTTCGAAAAAAAGTCGACCCATGCATCCATAAGGAGTAATCATGTATTAGCATTTTCTAAAAAAATATGTAAATTGATAATACTTCCCCCCACCTCCAGCCTCCAGTCCAACAAATATGTACTATGCGGAGTTGCGGACTTTGCCTATATTCTTGGCTCGCAGTAAACATCAATCAAAAATTCCGTTCAACAATTTTGGATCCCCCCCCCCCAAAGAAAAAGCTTCAGTCACAAGCTTTGCCCCACCAACGACAAGAATTAAATGCACACTCGTAAAAATGCGGAATTTTTTAATCACAAGAACTTGTTGGTATTGAACTACAAACTGGACATCAAATTGTCATTCCTTTTAATTTTTTTTTCCAATCTAGTATGCACAATCTACCCCCAGCGTGACCAATTATGGCAAAGGCAAATTTTTGCAATGACCATAAAACTGTTCTACTTCATTGTAATGAAATCGGGAAGCCTGTCGTAATTTTATGCAATCTGCTCAATACTAATTTATCTCTTCATCTAATAATATTTTTTACAAACATTTTATATGCACAGATGTACCACAAGTCGCCTCGCTTGCCTATTTCAAAAAACACTATTAATATCAACCTTCGCTTCCTTAATCGATACCTGCTTTCTTCCTGAATTAATAATGTGGAAAAAAAGCAAAACTAAATTGCGAACTCAAACTTTTGCCAGTGAATATAACAAAAAATATCTGGCACCCAAAATGTCCGAAATTACAAATATAAGAACCTTTCAAAAATTGAGAAGAATCCAGGAACAGCCGCATATTGCCCCGGAAATTAGGACGATCTATAGAGTGGACAACAAAGGCATTTCGCACACTAGTTTACCGGTATTTCCAAAATCGCATTTTGGCCGAATGTGACCTATAAAAAAAGGTTCCCGGGAGGAGACGGAGGTGGATGGAGGTTGACCTTAACATTGAGAGACACTGTGGGCTTGTGGCTCATCCCTTTTGCCAAAAAGAACTCTTAACCCGTAAGAGAAATATTCAAATGGCCAAAGCGAGAAAAAAAGGACATTGAGGAGGCGGCGGAGGAGGATGAGAGGAGGATATGGGAATAATAAGGAGGAGACAATCTCTTCCAAACGGACTGTGCAATAATAAAGACTTTTTTTTGTCTCCCCTATAACGTTTTATTTGCAAGCCTTTTTTCTATACGGAGACGGACATAGGCGAGGACGTACGAGGGAAAGAGGAGAATCTGAGGGGATCGCAAGCCTCTTTTTCGCCTTTATGACAGTGTCCAATGGGCCTAGGACATGGAGGCTACATATAGAGGTGCATGTATGTATATAGCATAGACGACTTATAGGAGGAGGTTGTTGGTAGGCGCAACCGCGACGTCATCTACTCACGTTGATTTTAATGCAGGGCCTTGACTCATACTAAAGTAAAAAAAAAAAATACACAATACACACAGTGGATTTCAACCCTCTTTTTATATTATCCCCAAATTATTTTTAGTCAAATCCAGTCATTCAATCAAAACCCTTTCCCCGTATAATTATACACAATTTACCATTTTAAAAACAAGTGCTTTAAACGTGGGAAAAGTCCGGGACGGTAGTGGAAAATAAAATTAACATTAAACAGGAGACAAAAAAATATGAACCTGCAAACTTGCGAGTGTTGGGTTGGTGGGAAGTTTGAAGAGTTCATCAAAATACAGTTGAAAGACGGATAAACTCCAAAGTTTGATGGATTCAATTAAAATTTGACCCTTTCACACCCAAATTCCTGGATTTGAAGGGACGTGTGTGTAGTGAGTTTTTTTTGTAATAAAACAAGTGCAAATACTATTCAACCATCAAAATGATGGGGAATTAATTAGACGGTGTTTTTTTCAAGATACTGTTCATCACGATGTGAACGGAAGTACATATTCCGATGGTGACAATTACCAACTGTCTAGAGATTTAGATTTTAAGCATTTATTTTAAGTTGGAAGATTTTTTGGAAGGAAATTTTATTTTGTATGACGTGAAGTGTGAGTGATTTTTTGGAGAAACGGGGGCTGGGAAGGAAGTTTTAATTGGGAAATTAAAAAAAAAAGGAGATCCACAAGGAATTCATGGAAAGGATCTCCACGTCGTCGTATAATTTTTCTTTTATTAATTTTTTTTATTATTTTAATAATTTTTTTTTCTGTGTGAATCGTTCCAATCTTCATCCGAGTATTCATGTGGAATTCTTGGAGTCGGATGTTCAACAATAGAACTGCACCTGAGCCTGAGGATTTGAGGAGATCAAACAGTACTACGACTTTCAACAACAACCTGTCATCATCATCTCCAGGTGTCACAGGTCACAGTCCTAGTAGAAACATGGATCACGATGAGATCGACTATGTCCAAATGGTTCCATATGACTCGTATGACTTCCCTAAGGTCAGATTTACACTTTGTTTCACATTTAATTTTAGATTTATTCAGTCATCATGAGCAATACTGCAGGGCTTGAATCTGGACTTGTGCAATCTCATTTCATAAATTGGTATTTTGTTTTTTAATATTATGTCATGTTTTGCTATTTGCTCCTCTACAGAGCTGATAATAATTTAATAATCAGGGCGACAAAAGCAAGATATATTAATCTCTTCCACCGATTTGTTATTAAAAATACCCTAAGAAAGCTTAAACTGCCTAGTGGTGTCCCCCAATCCCCACAATGTTAAGGTTGGGCAGAGTGTTCCAATTTGACTAATGTTAACGCGAGACCCTCCAGGGAGTATCCGGTTATTACTGGGTACCAGCATTTTTCGGTGTATAGTATTGAATCACGGGCAACAGATTGCTCAGTATTGTACCAATTTCAAAGCCATTATTTTTGAAAATTAACTTAACTTCTGGAGACTTGATCCATTTGAAATATGTGGTTCGTCAATTTTTATTTATCTAACTTCCAACTATTTTAGTTCTGTATACCCTATTATAAAAATGTCATTGATCTCAACAGACAGTGGAGATTGGAATCATTAACAAAATCTGCGTACTTGAAGAGACAAGTGAATAAAATAAACAACTTAATCCACATATGATTGATAAACGGAATCAATATCCATCACTCTTTATCAGCTTTCTTGAAACTGGACTAGATTCCCAGGGGGTTTTATTACTCTGTTTATTACGCAAGTTTTTTTTCGGTACGATTGCAAACTCATAATTTTTATTGTGCGGCTCCTTCAGCCACTTGTCTGTTTGTATTTTGCTTTGGTCAAACAATATTTTACTTATCGACCATCACCTATTTTTTCATTTAAAAACTCGACCGACGATAACAGTTCAATACCTGTACAAGTTTAAATGCAAATAACAACACAAGTCAACCAGTTGTACTAATAAATAGATATAGTATACACTTGAGCAGTGTTGTATTTGATTTGACAAATGAAGTTATCGCCATCAATTTGAAACAACATTTGTACAGATAGCATCAGTTAACCCTTATTGCGATTTCTACAGTTAGATTCAGGTGTAATTACAAGTATCTATGTGACTTGTGTACAAATATATGAATGACAAAAGCCTACTGTCCATGACACGAAAGGATAAAGGATTATCATCAGCAAGAATGTTAATCCTGACCAACTCACGGGTCCATCTATTTCATTGATTGACGCTCAGGGTCATGGCTAACGCCTATGCTCAATGTTGTAAACGGAACCTCGTTAAAAATGTGCTTATGAAAATGTTTTGTATTTCCTATCCTCGCCTGTAGAACTTTTGTCTAACCTTGCATACTACTTCGAACGTTCCTATTTTGGAGTAATTACTGCTAATTGTGCCCGCTTGATCAGCGTCCCGTGCCATTCCAGTTTCTAATTTCAGTCGATTTTATACCATTCCATCATTTGCGATAGATATAAAAAAAATAGCATGTCGGCGACTTTGATTTTTCTTCAATCAGCGTTTCCTAGCATGTATACTATGGCCCTTTTTTATCTAGTCCAAAATATAACTCCAAGAATATACCAGGATGTTCGGCAAGCTCAAAGTATAAATCTCACCTTGAATTTAAGGAAACCTTAAGACGAGACTCTAATGTTATTGAGGGACTTCAACAAACCATGACCATGTGGAAACACACCTTCTTTACATAAAAAATTTCTTCGTTTATTTTTTCGGAAGTGTAGTCACACCAGCACTTCTGGCACTTGTGAGTACCTTTTTGATAATATGCACACATCGTAGACAAATGTTCTCTTCAGTGACTCTGAAAGGTAGTCACGAAATATGCACTATAAAATCAAGACATCTTTGAAGAGACATTGACATCTTATACTTACGTCTATGACGTTGCATTACTTTAAAGGCAAGCTTTAAGAGAGAAACAGACGTTTATAAATGCATCTTTTGTCTCTTTTGTATACATATTTTTTTCTTTTTGAGCAATGCCTGTCGCATGTCAACCACGGAAAATGATTTCAGACTGATCAAGTAGGTGTCTTCTCCTTCTCCCCTACCGAATTTTTTTCTTCTGTATTTATACTTGCACACTTAACTCATAGGTTATATTTACTGCTAATTTTTTGTAAAGTACGGGGTTATCTTTTGTCATTGTCTTGTCTGTTTCTATGAAGTTTCCGTCTTATCATACCGACGAGCTGTAAGTTGAAAACCTCTCCAGTTCCTACTTGGTAGTTTGCCATTTGAATCGTCATTAAGGAACCAGAAAAACATACATTACGAGAGGCATGTTAGTATAGACATTCTTCTTTTCCAACATACTGTTGTTCCACGTACGGTGAAGATTTATTTTCGTAAAGCAACTGCAACCCCGAAATATATTCTACTCAAGTGTAACAGGACCTTTGTCGTGCTACACCGAGAGAGAAAAAAACATTTCCTGTAAAAGATATGAGACAAATAAACATTTATTTTGGTATATAAAATTTAGCCACATTGCCGCGATTATACTTCAGGAAACGAGCTACTAAATAGAAAATGAAACCGAGAGGTGATAAAATATGTGTGTTGTGTTCCTATTTTTTAAGACAGTAAAAATAAGTGGTTACTGCTGAATAAATGCTATATTTGTCTATTGGATTCAAATTTCATCCAAATTACAACTCGTTTGTTGATAAGGGTAGGCGATAAACCAAAATAACGCAAACCAAAATTGCCGCTGTTTCTGTTTCTTGTATGAATGAGCAGTTAGAAAAAAATATTGGGGAGGAGAAATTAAGATATTCGCGTTTACTTTTTCGTTCAAAGTACGGAGTCAAAGGACTTGGATATTATAAAAAATGGGTACTTCGGCTTCGAGCTCATTATTGCCACTATTTATGCATTATTGGTATATTCTCGCCTATGGTGTGTGACGAGGACTTTTACTTGGACTGCAACACTCCCTTATGCAACTTGTGTGTTATTACTCATGTACAGACATGTGTGTATTAGCATTAGGCGTAACCCATAAAAATAAAATTTTATTAAGGATGCCTATGTGTGGGCGATGAGAGTTTTAAGTAGTACAAGAAGATCAAGCAAGTTTTGACAACTTTTCTCTCTATCTCTCTTTTGCTGTATCTGATGTTCTCCAACAATCATCGTAAACTGTCGACCTTTCTTTTTGTTCATAGTTACCTTGTGTCCCACACACATACCAGAAAGAAAAAAGCCTCCAGTTAATTTACCTTTTTTTCACCATTGTATCAACAACATTTAGTGACTACTATTTACAACAATTGCTCTGGCTGCAAAAGTTGAACTCTGCGAAACATGTGTGTAAATATGCATTGTCTTACATGATCTCGCATGCTACGGCCGTCGTAACCTTATCATTATGTCAAGCTGTTGCTCAAACGAAAAAGGAGAGAGAGAGACGGAGAGACGAGACCCAAAGAAAAAAAAGGAGATCCATTCTAATTGGATCATTTCATCTATGTTCTGGGTTCGCGGTGAGTGTGTGTGACTTCACCCGTTGACCATATAATAAGAATGAAGACTTTAAAAGCAATTGAGGGGGACGGTATTTTCTTGAATTTTTTATGAACAATTATTCGACCGCAACTCTCTGGTCCGGATTCTGCCTTTATTTTATATACTGAGGAGGAGAATATAAAAGTAAAACCAGAACTAGTCGAATTCTTGTAAAGCAATGCCGTGGGTAGCAAGGAATATTTTTTTCTACAACCTGAAGAAGGTGATCCAAAAGGCATTGCTGAGTATCACATGACGTGTCTCCTTTTCCTTTGTACATGATCTTGCTGATTTTTTCGTTTGCAAGGACATGTTTTGAAACATGAAGAAAATTGTGTAGGATTTGGCGATGATAGTGGTAGTATGACTGTTTTCAATAAATTAGCTGGTTTTGGGCAGTTTGTCAAATCATTGGATGAATCAAAAACATTTTAATGCTGTCTGTTTGATTGTATGGATAATGGATAATGGATATATAAAGGTATGACTTGTCGCTGCTTCTCATTTACTTACACTCCGTTTTTACTGGGGATAAAAGCTGTAAAAAACGGTTGGCCTTTTCATTCCCACCACCTTTGGTTTTGGTCGGTCAAGTTCGATTTTTTGCGTGTTCCAGCTTTCTTGGAAATCCATAAAAAAATCTAAAATCCACAAATTATTAAGATTGATCATTCTTCCTTCATTGTTGATCCTTGTCATCTAATTGTTTTTTTTGTTGGTTGTCATACGGCAGCCACCCTTTTCTTTGTGGTAATACTTTTCTTAAACTGAGAACCGTCATCAGTGTATCACCAAGAATGTTTTTGAAAAGCTGGTCTCTTACACGTCATTCTGAGTACCCGTCATTGTTGGGGACATGCTCATGATTTTTATCTACGAATGACAGCACGTGTAATCTGCAAAACCAGGTGAATCATCTTATTGTGACCATGCAGTTACACATAATCACTAACGATAAACGCGAATAAAAAAGTTTGATTTCCCTAAAAAAAAGAAGTACGTTAGTTTATATTAAGGAACAGGGTTGTAGCATTACTAATCTACCTGGATGCACCAGAAAGTTGCAATTTTTTTTATATCTTTTTTTCATCCTTCGTATAAATTATTCACTGAAGGCAATGGTGACGCTCCTTCCACCGGGTGTTGAAGGTCGAGAAGTGAAAATGGAAATCAACTTATTCTTCTTTCTTAGGATTCTTGTGGCTTGTATCATCCTATCTACTATATTCCATCAAAACGAACACCACTTGAAGGTTTTTTTTCCTGTGTAAAACCATGGCCAAGGGGAAAAGAAGGCTTGCTATGCCTTCCGATTTCACCGCAGGCAGCGAGGAAAAGGAGAGACTTCCTTTCCTATGCACTTATGTGGGTACTCGGCACTGTTTTTTTTATAAATAATTCATGGAGGAAAATAAAAAAGGCCTTACTTGAAATAAATGATGATGATAACATGTGCTGTGTGGTGTGTCTCATGTCAGGAGCTGGGGCATGTCCTGCAGAAAGTAAAAATGCATACTACACTGTCTTAAATTAAACAGATGGAGATGGTTGTCTTGTTTGTGGCATTTAATCTGTAAAAAGGCATTGCTGCTCCTGTGTACATATTATGATGGGTATACTTTCATCTGCAACCACGAGGGTGAATGTTGTGATAACAATGGTACGTTGGTATTTTCTTATTATAAAAATGCGTTTTACCGAGTTACTGATGTCCACCTTTCTTGTGGAGAAGTCCTATTCATAAATTGTGTCCGTATCGTATTACCGACATCAACGCTCCTGGCTCCAGGAGAGTTGAAGAGTCTGTGCCTGTGCACTACGTATGGGAGACAGTGGGCAGAAAGAAGAAACCACCTTGCAACAATTGAGCGATAGTGGTGAGAGAGTGGCCAGATATTGTTTATGTATTATGTACATATGCATACGTATTACGTATACACATTATTTTTGTACAATATTTTTTAAGGTGGGCATAATATAAAGAAGGAAGCCCCTACTTGTGTAAGTTATACTATGCACAAGTGTTTCATTTAGAAACAACAAGAAACTAAAAAGAAAACAAGGTAAACTTACATGGCCAAAGTAGATGTAAAACGCGTACATACGTTCATACAGCAGCTGACATGTTTCATTATTGCTATTCTTTCTTACTTTGTGAGTGAAGGAAAATTGGTTGTGGTTTTCGGAGGAGACCTGCTAAAACATCCTTTTTGGAGAGGAGAAGGTAGTTTGTTGCAGTAGGCAACTCCTTCACAGTATAACAACTGTAAGTATGCATGTGTTTGTTGCTAACATGCATGTATGCTCTGGTTACATGTACTATTGACATTGTTGAAGCTATTTTTTTCTCGAATTTTGTTAAGATGATGCCTCAAGGAGAAGATCTCCTCTTATGGAAGTGTAAGTAATAACGCTATACAGTTGTAAATTGTAAAAGCCTTTAAAAGTTTTGCATGTGTGTAGTTTCGTGTATGTGGATTTCGGAATGTCGTGCATAAGGTCTCTATTGTGTACTATTTACTTTGTGGTAATTACATTTAAAGGCTCATATATGTAAGTGCGGATTACCATTTTCAAAACGCTACGCCAAAGCATGACTGGCTAATGGTGATATCCTGATTTTGAAGATGTTTTTTTTTTGTTTCAACTCCTACTTCTTCGGCCTTACTTTCTGCGTGGGTGTTTCTTGTCTTTCTCTCTCTCGCCACTGCTTCTCTGTAGCCCATTCTTGGGACATAATTTGCATGGGGTATTGTGCCTCTCCCTTGAAAATTTAGTTTTGGGAACTTTCTCTCATGCCCCATCTCCTTCACCTTTCTTTCGTCTATCACTTTTCACTCGCGATGATTAGTGTGCAGATATGCCCCTTGGCGTGATTGCTTTCCACCTAGTACGGACTATCATTTCCTAGGAGTTACATGTTCCCGAAGGGCGTTTTTCAAACTCATTAACAACGTCCTTATGACTCACATTTTCTCTCAGCTGTTCTCCAGTTTTCCTGGGCTACTCTCAGGCTTCTCCAGCTCATCACCGTCCTTCCCTGTCCATTTGCACAGCCCTCCAAAGGATATGTGTGGTCCAATTTCATGTTCCTGTCTACAAGGTGACCTTCACAGAAGTGTGCGTTTGAATTTAAAACGACCAGGAAAAAGTACTAGCGTCAATCTCTCAGTTCCAATTTTGGAAAAAGAAAAAAAAATTAGCTCTGATTTTCTAGTGACTCCCGCTGCAGTACTTGCGGTGAAAGCCTCAGAAAACCCTGCTCCCAAAAGTTGGGAAGTAATTTCAAACTCTGATGATTTGATGAGAGTTTGGGTTCATTTTCCAGTCACTCACTCTGATTGCAATTGTAGGGGCCTGGAGACATGGGACACATTTGCCCCATTACCAGAAGTTTTGTGCGTTGAACTGGACGGAAATCAGTTTGACCATGAAAAATAATGGATTTGCTGGTCATAAGGGTTCTTCTTACTTTACCCCCGCCACTGCAATATCCTTCCAGTGTGCATGTTTCGGTGCACATACTTAGGTATATGTATTTCTTGCATGAAACAATGTTATTTTGCACTTGACTGTACGTACAACCTCATGATGAGCCTGCAACTTTCCCCACTGTCGCCAAAAAAATCATGTTGTGGTGGATCCGATGTAACATCAATCCCTGCTGCTCTAGACTTCTGTTTGTTTGTATTACTTACAGTGTGTAGAACACGACTTCTAGCCATGAAAATACGACGATACATGTATATGGCACAAAAATCCATGGAACACCGACTTTTCGCACAGACTTCAAGAATCTATCGTGCAAATGTATACATATTTGGAAAGTTTTTGGGCTACAGTAGGAGATACGGTGAAGGAAAAAGCGATAGTTTCTGAAAGAGATAGATAGAGACTAAAAAAAGAGACAGCAAGAAAAGCGCTTGAAGATAAACACACTATGTTTTTATTCGCTCTTTTATGATCTTCACCCTCGGTTTTATCCCACAAGAAAACGGAACTGGTATGGTGTAGAAGAGCATTTATCCTTTATGTCTATTATTACTGTAACCTGTGTGTGTCTAGAACTGCAATGCTGTTTTGTTGTTTTTTACAATGAGCACAATCACACTTTCTTTCGCAAGTTACATAGGATTTTTGTGCATACATTGCTCAGTCTTCCTCCCAAGGGTTTACACGCCTGCAAATTCTCGTGATGTACCAGCGTAGGTAATTGAGAAATCATTAATACACAAGAGCATTTCATTCCTACCTGCACAGGGCATCCCCTTCATCTCCTCATTTGTTACTTTGTCCAAGATGAGGAAGTTTATACCAAGACCGTTTTGCTAGTGAACCAAAGTAGTTGTGATTGAGCTGAATATATACGTATTTCCGTCCACAAGCGTTAACTGCTTTAATGTAATGACAATGACTGAACGCTTATGACATTGTAACGGCGTGCAGTAAGAAAGTGAAATGATACATGAATGAATAATTCATTCGTCTGGTCTTAGCTCTTGACTGCTGTTTTGGGATTTTGAAGTTTCAAATATTTATACTTTCAGGCGAACAGTAAAGTAGGAGTATCGGTAATATGTTAACTACATGGTCTTCGTGTATATTTTTTAACACTTGTAAGAAGTCTATTCGGGGCAGGACAAATCCGTGTATACTTTTAAGAACGACTATACTACCTGAGGTTCAAAGATCTTTCTTTATGTCATGGAAGGGGAACTCTTCGTGCAGTCCCTCGGTACTGTTTCTGTTCCTGGTCGCTGCATGAGCAAAATCACAATCTCACTTATGCTTAGTAAAATCCGCCAGCTAAAGTAAACCATATACATTTGCTGAGAAAGTAATTTGTTCATTTTCCTATTACTGGTAAGAGTTACTCGGTGGCCCACATTTTAATATGTACTCATTCTGAAAATAAAATCTCTGGGAAATGAAGTTAAAAAAATATTCTGGCTCAAAAATGGTTAAAAATTATATATGTATGTATTATGTATGTGTAACCATTTTCTTTTGTTACCCATACTTGTCTTGTATCTCTATCTTTTTCTATTTGCTTTCACCGATGGAGGGTGTTCCGGTTTCGTAGGTGAAACGTGATACCACCATATGTCCGTGTTGGCATAGCAGTTATGCAGACAGAGATGAAGATGAACGAGTATTGGGGGGACAGTTCAATTCAAAGTAAATGGATTGCTGGAATAGTATGCAGTATATGTACTTACAGTGTACAGGTGTGTATTATGCATGAAATACGAATACACCAGTGGAAAAACCGAAAAACGCCAGTGAAACATAGCATGCATGTATGTGCTATGATAATCTAGTCCAGATTTGGTTCGTAATTTGAATTTTTGCTTGGTACTTGTCTTTTTAAGCCTACCATCCTTCGGTTGGGACACGATCCGTGAAAAACGTTTCTCTGTTACAAGGGACGGTCATTTACTTCTACTAGGGAACATTGGTGACCACTGACTACTATTGTATGTGTTAAAAGTTGTGTTGCTATGGTTAGCAGTAGTTGGGCGGGCAAAACATGTATTATTAGACGCTGCTATTTGTATT
>JAQGBT010005510.1:0-14185 GCA_034698585.1 Disparrhopalites patrizii
ATGTTCTGAATAACGTCAGGAAATTCTCCGCACCTTGTACATGGAGTACATATTAATTGTGTTCTCTATAACAGCATACCTTTATAACAGGAAAATTTTGGGTTCCCTTGGATGCTGTTATAGAGAGACTCCATTATAATTATGAAATACTAAGGTACAAACTGAGATAAACTTTTAAAGTTAATTTGAAGTCTAATATTCAAACTGAGATTAACATATGAGAAAATTTCCGGATGGTTTTCGAATCAAATTTGTAATAATTTTCAAGCTATAATTTGCACTTCAACTTTTATCGTATAAAATCTATAGAAAACTGTCGAAATCTGTAGAAAACTGTAGGTTTTTACACGTATACTTACTTAACTCCAAGCGTCAGTCATGTACTTTGACTAGTACAGTGGAGTCTCTCTATAACAACTCTCTTATCTCTTTACATCAACATTTCTCTGTAACAACATTATTTTTCCAGTCCTTCGAACACGTACAGTGCATATTTAATGTGCTTTATGACAACCTTTCCCTGTAACAATATTTTTTGCCCTTCCCTTCAGAGTTGTTATAGAGAGACTGCACTGTACGAGGAAGATTGATCAATAAAAATGTGAATACTGAATACATTTACAAATGCAAAAATAATATCTGAAATAAAACATACAACTTCCACAATGACGCAATCCAAAAATCCTGGCCCGCTTGTTCCTTCACATGTAAATATATGTTTCTTCCAGAATGCCAAATATTTTCTATCATTGCTCACAAACAAGTACGGAAACCAAATTTTGCCCGTATGGAATATCGTTGGCAGAAGCACTTTTAGGACAACATATTTACTCTGAAACCCAAAACCAATTCCCGTGGATGCAACCGTAGTCGCTTCAATCACTTTGCTGTGCCACGAATGGGAGGTTATAAGACTAATCGCAACCCACATATACATACTTACAAATGGAATAGGAATGTTGTGCTGATTGCAATTAATACGCGAGTCGGGTTTGATTGAATTCGTCTTTTTGATTGCGTTCGTTGTACGTGGGTTGTCCCTGCAGGTTACGGAGAAGTACCCGACCTGGGAGATTGGACTCGTACTTCACATTGGAATTAAAATCACCTCAAGAATATAATAGCAAGTTCTAGTTTCTGCACTTGTAATTCAGCAAAGCTTTGTTAGTATTTAGAAATTGATTTTAAGCTGAATAGTGGCAAAATGAAAACCGAAATACATTTTGCGGAAGAATAAGACTTTCGTCATTTAAAACGTCAATGCACCCTTATATGAATTTTCCCACAACAAATTACGCTAAGATACCTTAACATATACACGTAATTCATATTTGTATAATATAAAGATTGTATTTTGTTAAATAAAATAACTGAGGGATTCAGTCGTGATGAGTCTGTTACATTGTTCATGTGAAAACTCAACCGATTGTGGATCTTCTCTCAGATATTTTTGGGTATCATCCCCGTAACGATGAAACGCATTTTCACTCTACGAAATAAATAGTTGCTTTTATTTCCGTTTTAATAGAAAATACAGATATTTTCACACATATATTGATTGAGATTTCTGTTTTAAGGCCAAATATATATAGAAATTACCACACTTTTATATGAAGATTCCGCTTCATTAGTGCTTCAATTTCCTGATATTATTTTACTAATATGATTCCACTAATAAAATCATACAAACATCGGTTAGGAATTACAAATTCTCTATGTTTTCTCATATTTATTATCGTTACACAATTTTGGTTTGAAACCGTTAATGTTGTTATTATTGTAATTGTCTAGTTGTTATGTGATTTCAGTGGCGGGCGAGTTTTAATATCGAAATGCATTGAAGTTTCAAAATCAACACATGATTTTAGCACCTGAAACTTGTGATTGTACAGTGCATGGAGTCTCGTTGTAACAACACCCAACGGGACCAGAAATTTTGCTAATATATCGAAATGTTTGGCTAATGCTGTTATAGGAAACTTTAGCAGGCTTTCTATATACCAGCGGTTGTAATTTCTTGACGCTATAACGATTTTTTAACATTACAGTCGACTGTCGCTATAACACCACCCAATAAAGCATCAAATTTCGCTTGTTATAGAGAAAAACTGTTACAGAGAATAGACATTTCTATGTTAACAAATGGAGAAAGTTTTTGAGGAGAGCAATTTTTGCTGCTATTATAACGAGAGTACTGTTATACAGGGGACTGTTATAGAAAGAGTCGACTGTATGCTGTTATATAGAATGTTGTTGTAAAGAAATTACACTGTACCGATACCAACAACAACGATAAAGTATTATTGAGAATGATACTGACTATTGAGTGGTAGTAAATGTGTTTGGAAATCGTAAAAATTGTAAATTGTAGCAATTCGTAGCTCTGATAAGCCCGTGGACTTGCGCTAGCAATGGTAGGTATATTTATTAATTTAATCATTGTCGGCTTGGGACCTTTGGAGTGAGAGGTTTTACCTACAACCGACAACAACAATCCCAGCGCTCTTGCTCGTAATTAAATTCCCCAAGTAATGAAGCAATCCAATTTTCATTTCCAATCCTTCTTAGTTAATGAAGCATGTATGTATGCGCAAAATTACATACCTATAGTTACCTCAGGGCTTAAACCACGTGGGACCCGGAGGACAGATTCCCACCACTTTTTTAAGAGAACTCCTGCTTTTTTGGACAAAATCCAGTTAATGAAGCAATGGGCACATTTAATTACATTGTACTTTATTTAGTTATTGCAAAAATTATATTCCGAAAAATGCTTTGCCCCCCCCCCACTTTTTATTTATGGTTTACTGCTCTATACATGCAATTATAAAAGGGAACATGTGAAAAACAAAAATTAGGCGGCATTTTTGTCGCCTCTTAGTCTCTTATAAGCATTCTTGTACTGTATGGTTGACGAAAAACGCAACCTATTACCTTTTGCCCATAGCTTCGCCATATCACGTCGCAGGCACGAGATCATGCTATCATTACAATAATAAGAAGTCAAGCTTTCAGAATTGGTACTCATTGCCATTATATACCTTCCCGTTAAAAAAATACATGAAGGGTAACGCGCGCAAAAATTCCCATGTTAAAGATACAAATGGTGATGAGGTACAGTCGACTCTCTCTATAACAGTCCCCTTTATGGCAGTACTCTCGCTATAGCAGCAGCAAAAAATGCTCCCCTCAAAAGCTTTCTCCAATTGCTAGCATAGAAATGTTTGTTCTCTAGAACAGTATCTCATAATATAACAAGCGAAATTTGATGCTTTATATGGTGCTGTTATAGGGAGAGTCGACTGTACTAAGCCCACAGCCCGCGGAGACGCGGGCTTAGGTAGGTACTTTTCGGGATTAACGAAGTGAGGCTCTAGCGACAGTTTCTATGACATTGACACATTTTCATTTTTGTGGAATACTACGAATTGTCATTTTTAACTTTTAACAATATGAACCTGACAAAAGAGCAGCGAATTTGGATAATAAAAGCATTTTACAAGTATACTTTAATACCAGTTTTGTGATTTTGGAGTGGAAAATATTGATAATATTAAAATACGGAAAATATTGATAATATTAATTGCCCTCGACGAAAATCCTCATATTTCTACCCGGAAATTGGCTCAGAAGCTGGAATCCACACGTCACACGGTTTTAAACGTTTTCAGAGTTTTAAAATTTCGGTGTATCACCCGCACACAGCGAAATTTGTAAAACTCTCAAAACGCTTAAAACCGTGTGACTAGAAAAAAACTAGAAAAAAATTTCTTGTTAAGATTAAACAGGAATTGGCCCAATAATGGCGATTTTTCCGCACCAAGTTCAGCAATTGTAATTTTCAAGCAAATAAATATTTTATTATATACGTTAAAAATTCCAAATAAATACAATTTTTAGATTGAATAATGTTTTAGTAGAAATTATAACAAGCAAGTGATAGCTTTAAAAAAAAAAAATTTTTTGCCGGAAGAGTGTCATGTGCCACACTACAGTGGACGCTCTATATAGCACCTCTCCTCATATAAACTTTTTCTCTATCACAACTTTTTTTTCAACCCCACGTATATGTAGTGTGCATATTAAATGTTCCATATAACAACCATTTTTGCTCCTTCCTTCAAATTGCAGCGTAGCACTTTGTGTATGTTTGTTAATTTACATTGACATACTTTCGTCATTCTTATCGTGGATAGATGGCGTTCACAGTTTTCGCAACGATCTCTGGGTACTTTTTAAACATTTGGAGCTACCAGAAATATAAGCGACGCAGATTCCATAAAAAATATCATGTGCATGCCCAATTCAAACTTGGTTGCAGTTCCCCTCCTCAACTTTCTGGTAGAAATTGGACTCCAATGTAGTCCTGTGTCAATATTTTGAATGTTAATTGAAAATATGTAAGAGTTTTTAATTACAATTATGGCGTCTCAAATAGAGTTCACAAATTTTATGCGCCATTTCAGATAATAAAATAATAATAATATCCCAATACGTTCGTGAAATGATGTGATAAAATACTAAATATGCACATACAGCAATAAATTGTGATCATTTCTGTCCGAATTGTAGGTACAAATACTCAGAATTGCCATAATGGGCTTAAATTCCCACTGAACTCCGACCCGCGTCACGAACGACGAACGTCTCGGAGTCGATTGTGGCCGAAAATAAATCAAGCGGACTGAGGACACGCATATTTGCGTACATTTATAAATATATACAAATAAATTAAAATTTGGCATTCCTTTCACAAAACTTTAGTAACGAGAATGATTATCACGTTAAGAAGTGAATTGATTGATCTGAAGATACGTCCTTTGCTACTGTAGTCGGTGAACGGCAGTTGAATGTATCAAGGAGGAACACGTGGATTTTATTTGGCTCAATTTGAATTTGCATTTCATGGGTTCAAGTCCATCAATTCATATGCAGTTTGACTTCATTAGGTATTCATCAAGTGGCCTGTTTGCCTGTCACATGTGCGTGTGTTGTTATTGTTCTGCTCATTGTTGTTTATAGTACACAAATGCGGGCCCCACGTGCTTAAATAAGGTTTTGCTTACGTATATATGTATTTTATTTGGATTAACAAGGGAGTGATTTCACCTTCGCTAAATCTTTGTTTCTCGTTTAATATTCCTCAGTGTTTTGTATTCTCCCATTTCGCTGTCTCTCGACTGCTCTCTCTCTCTCTCTTTCTCTCTCATCTGCATTTTCCGTCCTTTTCTCTATTTGTCTAAATCTGTCTCCTTTTTTCTCTCCTTTCTCTGTCTTTCTCTCTGTCACCTTTTGTTCAGACATATATGCCGATTTTAATTATTAATTTTAATTTTAATGATTAAATACGATGTATTTGGCTATAGCCAAATACATCGTATTTAAAATGTATGCATGTGTATTTGAAATACGTATTTAAAATACATTATTGTACTTTTTGTATTGTAAAATACGTATTTTAATTACAATTGTTTGTATTTTATAACCAAAATACGTATTTAAATATATGTATTACTATATAGCTATTGAAGTAGTTTGTAATTCGTAGCTATTTTGTTATTCGACATACAATAAAATTGTATTCTGCAATTTGCAATGTAATATTTGGAGAGCAGCCGAACGTACAATTGTTAATTTGTAATGAAAGCCTCCGAGAGTAATGGTGTTTTGTAATTAGTATTTGGAACAACAATTAGTCTTAGAACTACAGTCTCTTTATAACAGAACTGAAGGGATGAAACAAATATTTTTACTGGGAAATGTTATATAGAACAATAAATTTGTACCTTGCCTGTACGAAGGATGGAAAAAATAATGTTGTTATAGAGAAATGTTGTTATAAAGATGCTTGTTATAGAGAGAATCCACTGTATTTTGTAGTATGGCCATCTCTTGGTCTGTCTCTGGCATCTTTCTCTTTGTCTCTATCTCTGGCTTCTCTCTCTGCCTCGTTGTGTCTACTCTCTGGCTTCTCTCTCTCTCTTTGTCTCTCTCTGGTATATCTCTCTGTCTTCTTTTTGTCTTGCTTTCTCTCCCTCTTTCTCTCTCGGTCTTGTTCGTTTTTCACGACCCTTCTCTCTCTGTCCCTCTCCCTCTTTTCCTTCTCTCTCTCTATCTCGATTTTTCTCTTTCTCGTTTGGTTTCTCTCGCTTTTCCATTAGCTTTCTCCCTTTAGTTTTCACACGCTTTCCCTTTAGTTTTCCCTCTCGCTGTTTCACTCTTTCCCTTTGGTTTCTCTCTTTTCCTTTAGTTTTCTCCCTTTTTCTCTATCAATTTGAGTCCAAGTTTTGCTCTCTGTTTCTATTACCATTCTTTCTGTTTTTCTCTTTCTCTGTCACATCTTATCTCTCACTCTCTCTCATTCCCGTTTGGTTCTTTTCTCTCTCAATCTTTCCCATTCAGTCATGTTTAATCTTGCCCTCTCTCTCTCTCTCTCTGGTTTTCTCTCCCTTTGCCTGTCTATTAGTACTTTCCTTTTCACTGCCTCTCTGTATCTCTAAATCTCTCATTTCATCGTTTATATTCCTCCTCGTCCTTCTCCCTTTTTTTCTGGCCAACTCTCATTCTTCCCCGTAATTATGTAATGGGAGCAACCTGCCCACATGGCCTCTATATTGAAAAAAAAAATTGGTGTCATGCTCCACGTAATACCTGCAACTATTGCAAGCAATCAAGAGATCATACCTCCATATAATAACAATAATAATAACAACAAAAAAACAATGGCACTTTGCTGACTCACCACCCAATGATTTTGTAATGGCTAGTTTGTACAATATACAAGCGCAAAACATTTGATTATCATTTTTTCTTCTGTTGATTCATCAGCTTCTTCGCTTTACACCCATTGGATTTCACTCCAAATTACTATGATCACAGTTGAGCCCAGTGTAATTCTCCCGAGGGAATGTGTGGGTCTGTAGATGGCCTATTAAGCCACGTTTATTAATACGTATATACGCAGGAATGTGAGGAAATGCTTTTGCCTTTTTAGGGTGCAACTGCACCAGCGCATCCCACCTACGCCCGTTAAGCTTATCTGTACATGTAACGATGTAACTAAATATATGTACTGTATATTATGTATATAATTATATATGTATATATATACAACTATAAACACATGTACTATATCAACATACATATGTATACAAATTAAGGAGGAAATTAAATTTCTTTTTTTTTCGCGATTACCTCATTTCATTTGCCAGTGATTTTTTCAGTTAAAATCGTTTCTCGTGAAGGCAAATAAAATGCATGTCAGTTGTACAGGTAATACGAGAGGGAAATCCAGAAAGGTAAAGAAAATAGCACAAAAAATTGAGTCTTTTGATTTGCGACATGATTTTTTTTCTTGGTTGCGCATTTAATGGAGTATAAGATATAATATAGAATTCCGAAATGGATTTTCTCAGAAAATTTTGCTGGAAATAACAATTAATTAATGGAAAATTAAAACAATAAAGAGATAGAATGTGCTTGTAAAAATAAGAGGCAGTAATTTGTTGAAATAAAATGAATCCAGTTGAAATAAAATTAATCCAGCTGAAATAAAATTAATCCAGTTTAAATAAAATGAATCCAGTTGAAATAAAATTAATCCAGCTGAAATAAAATTAATCCAGTCTAAATAAAATGAATCCAGTTGAAATAAAATTAATCTAGAAAAATTGTTCCCAAAATTCACGGATCGAAATTTGTATAAACATTAGTCAATAATAATTTGCCACAAAAATAAACAAATTCAAAGCTTGAGAATAAATTGTACATTAAGATTTATGTATACATTTGAAGATTATAGTTCCTAAATGGAACAAGTCGATTCGGCAAAATTTTCAGGAGGGTATCAAAAAACATTTTCGTTATAAATCCTAATGGACGAAATCAATTTTGGCATATTTTTATTATTTCCTTCAAACTGCGCCCTCTCAAAAAGGTAACAAAACAAGTTTAAATGGTAATTTTGTGATCATTTTGTGAATAAATCCACTTTGATAATTTTGGACTTAAACCGTTTTGTATAGTACATAGTAAGTATGTAGGCGTTATTCGCACATCGCTATGCACTTTACTCCACTTGAAATTTGGCACGGCGTAGTTGATTACAAAATCAAAGGTGGAATATTTTTCTCCAGCACATTTTTTTCAAGCTGCATTAATCACCAAAAAAAATCAGGCTTTGTCCAGAGAAAAAAAAAGTGCATAATACACAATGGAATAATATCTTCCTGGATATGTGTAAATACACTTGATTGCATTTAAGTAAAATCCCCAAAGGAAAAAAAAAAGAGCAGCTTTATAGCTGAATGTGGTCAAGACGCCAGATCCGCCTCAGGGCCTTGCAAGTTGCAACATAAATAAAGACATTTTTGCAAATCAACGTATAATTACTGCGAATATGAGGATTTATGTATGGATCGAGACTCTCTCCATTTATCTTGAACATGTTGCACTAATCATAAAAGTGTGTGGAACAAATATATATACTTTTGTGTTTGAGGAAGGAAAAAAAAAAGAAACAAGGGGATGGGAAGGTCTTCCAGCACATGTTTTCACACTGCCCCATCACACGTTTATCGCTTTGGGATCTGCAATAATAAAGGAAAACATCTTTTTTTTGGCGGAGATCAGGAGGCCACTCCCGCCCAAAAATCTTATTAAATTTGCTATATGCTATGGCTGCATTTCAATTTATTTACATGTACCATATACGTATACATGATATTATATAGGTATCCTATTAGCCCTCACCCTGTAATTCTGGAGCCTCATCCTTGCAGCTGGAACATTTCCTGCTTGTAACAACCTAATTATTACAGGGGGTAAAACCCCATTAAAATGTAATTTTGTGCATATGTGTCCCGTCCAGTAGAAAATTTAGGGGACGGGAAAAAAATCGTTTTCCATAAATTTCCTGATTTTGGGAGAAAGGGAGAGAGATTCACCTAAAATGAATTATGTGAGATGAGGTTCCAATGCGAGCCTCGGAAATTAAAGTCCAACGGGCGTGGAACTAACCATAGAGTCACGACCACTTTTTAATCATGATGGATTGCCCATTTCTCTCTCTTTTTCCTTGTCATTTCTTCTTGGTATCCCTTTCTATCTCAATTTCTCTCTATATCCTTCTGTATATTTTGCCAGATGAATTATATTTTTCTCTATCTTTTCTTGATATTTTTCTCTCTTATTTCTTGATATTTTCCCTCTCCCTTTCTCTGCCTTTATTACGGTATTTTTCTTCTCTCTATTCTTGATATTACTCCTTCTTTCTCACTTTTCCCGATATTTTTACTTCTTTCTGTCTTTTCCTGAAATTTTTTCTTTCTTTTTCTCCGTCTTTTCTTGATGTTTTTTATTTTTTCTCCATTTCTTTATACTCTCACTCTCTTTCTCCATTTTCTTTATATTCTCACTCTCTTTCTCCATTTTCTTTATATTCTCACTCTCTTTCTCCATTTTCTTTATTTTCTCCTTCTCTTTCTCTCTTTTATCTTGATATTTTTCCTACTTTCACTCTTTTCTCGATATTTTAACTTTCCCTTTCTCTCTCTTTTCTTGATAATCTTCCTTCTTTCTCCTTTTCCTGATAGTTTTCCTTCTTTCTTTCCTTTCCTGGTATTTTCAATTTCTTGTTCTCCGTCTTTTCTTGATATTTTCCCTTCTTTCTCCATTTTCTTCATATTCTCCCTCTCTTTCTCTCTCTAAGCTTGATATTTTTCCTTTTTTCTCTCTTTTCCTGGTATCTTTCCTTTTTTATCTCTTTTCCTGGTATCTTTACTTCCTTTCTCTCTTTTTTGGACATTTTACCTTCTTTCATCTTTTCCCAGACATTTTTCCTCCTTTTATCTCTCTTTTTTTGATATTTTCTCGCTTTATTTCCTTGAAATGTTTCATCTCTCTCTGTATGTCTCTCTCCTTTTGATATTTTCTTCTCGTTGTTGATCAGTTTTTATGTTTTTCTGCTTTATGTCCAGGATATTTTCACTTTCTCTTTTGTTAATACTTTTCCTTTCTCTTTTTCTATCGTGTTAATACTTTCCCTCTTTTCTCTATGTTCTTGATATTCTCTTTTATCGTAATATTTTGGTCGGATTGACATTTCCCTCCTCTTTTTCACTCTCTTATTGATTTGTTTGCTCTCTGGCTTTCTTTTTCTTAATGTTTTTTTCTCTTTCTTTCTCTCTTGGATTTTTTCTCTTTCTTTCTCTCTTGGATTTTTTCTCTTTTTCTCTTGGATTTTTCCTCTTTCTCTCTCTTTTGTCTCAATATTTTCTCTTTCTCTCTCTTTTGTCTCAATATTTTCTCTTTCTCTCTCTTTTGTCTCAATATTTTATCTTTCTGTTTCTCTTTTTTCCCTTGTTTGCATATTCGATTGAACATTTTATTCTTTTTCTCCTGTTCGGTTGATATTGGTCTTGTGTGTTTTTTTAATACCTTCTCCCATCCATTAATGTATAAAATTTCCCCGCTCTATGTTTTTTGTCTGTCACTTTTTTTTTATCTCCCTGAGACAGAGTTCTTGCTGAGTCTTGAATCCTTGTCTCCTTCGCGCCCTCATCACACTCCCAAAGTTCTGAAAATCTCCATTTCCTCATTCAAATGCAAATTACGTTACACGGGCACAAATATAATCTTTTGTACTATTCGCGTTAGAATGTAGTATAATTCCATTTATTAAATCACATTTTCCATATGCGTACCTTCGTTATTAATTTGTAGGATTATACACCAAAAAAACATTTTTTTGGGAAATTATTTACGCTGTCAATCATGTCTTTAAGGTGGTGCTGGAGAGGAGAATCCAGCCGCTGTCCGAACAAAAGTAATTGACTGGTTGAATAGAAACTTTGGTCCAGAAATCCAAAAATCAAGTTCCTATTTACATGATAAAATCCAAATAACATGCATACATTCTTCCCAGGGAAATTATGCAAGTTTTTCTTGCCTTAATTTTTAAATTCAAAGAAGTCGCCCTTTGCAAGTTCCAGAACATGTACATCATACTGCAATATAAATATCTGAAATGTACGCGTAAGAATATCAAAGCTAAATTACATAAGTTTATCATCTTTCTAAGAGAATAAGTGTAATTTTTTTTAGTTCTGAAATAAATATTAAATTCTAACCTAAACAAAAATCAATGATGGTATGCCCACAGCGTGGGAAACGGATGTGAACAAAAATATTCTTCAGCAAACGTCCTGTCCTCGGAAGAGGAATTTGTAGTTTGTAGGGAAGTTTTATACCAGGGAAACCCGGGGAAAGCTGCCAAAATGTGTTGATGACGTAAACATTCTCGTAGGATTAAAAACAACAAAGTGGGGAATACCCAAGCAAATGCAAGACAGGATAATTCTCTAAACCGTTATGGATAGAGGCAACTGTAAATATAAAATCGGGATTTAGAATCGAAGCATTTCCATTCCTATGCTCTACGTGAATAGGTACATGTAAAGAGTTAGGTAAGGTAGAGGTTTGGTATCCGATGTACAAAAATGTGTAAATAAATTTTTTTAGCAATTGTTCTGCCAATTTTTCCCTCGCAAAAAAATGATGTAATTCCTCCCTAACAATTTTTTTTATTGACACTCCTTCACCCACATAACTCCGAAGCATGTATAAGATCACGCTAACGACCAGAGGATGTCAAATGCTGGTGAAACAATGTTTGATTCATCCCAAAGAGTGGTAATAGTGCTTTAACAGAGATGAAGTATACCATCAGCACTCCCACCCATGTAACAACGTAATCTCCTTAAATGTGACAGTCTTTCTTTTTTTTCACTACGTCGTGGGCAACGTACAATTGTCTCTGGTTCACTTTAAATGGTCTCTTTCGTACGGGAGAAAGAGCGAGAGATGGCAAGGATGAGCCGGGCTGGTAGTGGCATTTGTTGTCATAAAATATCTATACAGAAACCAGATGATCCTCTTTTGCTTTGCCGGGGCTCAGTCTTCTTTGCATAAAAATACAAGGAGAAATATACCAAGGATAAGATATACTTACATGGATGCCGCACAAAGGTTTATAAACTCAATGGACTTGTTGTGTGTTGGAAAAGGTTCACTTTGTGTGATGTTCTGTTATGCTTTTTTATTTTATTCATTTGAAGATTGAATAAAATGGAGGGGAGCCGGCTGTGATGTCTGCCTTGACCTTTGATAGAGAAGAGACGTAGAGAGAGAAAGATGTGACAAAAGGATATATGCACATACATACATACATACATACATGTACATACATTGATAGAGTTCCTTTCATTATGCAAACTTTATCGGTTTTCCTTTCTCACTGAATCCGGCTTCACTCTATTGCAAATCCAAATCTGTGGTCACTTTTCACAGGAATCCTGTTTTCCTTCTGACCTGCTGAGTCTCCAAATTTTCTCTCCTATTCTCTCTCTCGCTATTTTTTCTCTCTCTCTTTCTCTCTCAGTGTATCTTTTTCTCTCTTTCTAACTCTTTTTCTCTTCATTTTTGGCACCTTTTCCGTCTCTGCTTCTCTCTGTAACTCCCTTTTCCTCTTTTTCCCTATCTTTCCCTCTCCTTTTCTCTCGCCTTTTTAGTTTCTCTCTTCTTCTCCCCCATTCCACTCTTTCTTTCTGTTTCTCTCTTTCTCCTTTTTTCTCTCTCCTCTTCTCTCTGTTTCCTTCATTTATCTCGCTTTCTTTGTCATCTTCTCTCTCTTTCTCAGTCTGTCTATCTCTCTCTCTCTCTCTCTTTCTGTTTTTCACTCTTTCTCTTTTTTTCTTTCCTTTTCTCTCTTTCTCTCTCTTTCTTGTTTTCTATTTTTCTCTCTTTCTTTTTTTCTATCTTTCTCTCTCATTCTTTCCTTTTCTATCTTTCTCTTTTCTATCTTTCTCTTTTCTATCTTTGTCTCTCTTTCCTGCTTTTTCTCTCTTTCTCTCTTTCCCATTCTGTCTCAGTTTTTCTCTTTTTCTTCCTTTTTCTCTCTTTCTCAGTTTTTCTCTTTTTCTCTCTCCTTCTCAGTTTTTCTCTTTTTCTCTCTCCTTCTCAGTTTTTCTCTTTTTCTCTCTCCTTCTCAGTTTTTCTCTTTTTCTTGTTTTTTCTCTCTCTTTCTCACTCTTTCTTCCTTTTTCTCTCTTTCTCAGTTTTTCTCTTTTTCTTCCTTTTTCTCTCGTTCTCAGTTTTTCTCTTTTTCTTCCTTTTTCTCTTTTTCTTCCTTTTTCTCTCGTTCTCAGTTTTTCTCTTTTTCTTCCTTTTTCTCTCGTTCTCAGTTTTTCTCTTTTTCTTCCTTTTTCTTTCTCTTTCTCTCTCTTTCTCAGTTTTTCTCTCTTTTTTCCGTTTTCTTTCTTTCTCTCTATTCCTCACTCTTTCTCTCCTCTTCTTTCCTTTTCTCTCTTACTCCGACGATTTCTTGTTCTCTTTTGCTCGTTTTGCTTTGATTCCCCACTTCCTTCCTTTTCGTTTATTAGGCTTTCTGATCTTTTTATTGTTTGCTCTTTTTCGATTGGGTTTCCATCTCTGTAGTTTAGGTTTTGTGTACAGTCGATTCTCTCTATAACGGTTTAACAAAAAGCAGCCAGAAAAACCGTTATAACGAATAATCGGTATTAGGAAAACTGTTAAAAAACGGTTTTTTTACAGAAAAACCGGTGTAGCGTGTGAGGGCGTGGCCTAAAAACCGTTATAGCAAAAAGGAATTTATGGCGGGGATACAGAAATTTGAAAAAACCATTATAGCGTGTGAGAGCGTCGCCTAAAACCGGTATAGTAAAAGGCATTTCTTGGTGGGGGATTCAAAGCTTCCCCGGTATAATGAAAAAACCGGTATAAAATAACCGTTATAGAGTAAGATTTTAGCATTGAAATGTTCTCGGGAGGGTTTGCGAACACCGTTATTGCGCGAAAGCCGTTATAAGGAGGTCCGTTATAGAGAGAATTGACTGTATATGTCTTTTAATTCGTATTCTCCCTTCTGGGTATTCTTTTTTTCTTTCTTGATCTCTTTACTTTTCATACTTTTTCTCTCTCTCAGTTTTCACCTTTCTTCCTCTCTCTCATTCGTTCTGTATGGCTGACCGTTATTCTCTCTTGTTTTCATTACAGTCGACTCTCGCTATAACAGCACCCTATAAAGCATCAAACAGACATTTCTATGTTAACAAATGGAGAAAGTTTTTGAGGGGAGCATTTTTTGCTGCTGTTATAACGAGAGTAC
>JAQGBT010005511.1:0-14183 GCA_034698585.1 Disparrhopalites patrizii
CAAGGGGATCTGAATCTGCCGCCTTTTAATCTTGAGCTATCAAGGAGGTTCCGTCACAACCTTTGACCGCCGTGACACAAATGTTGCGGTAAATGGAGGGGTCGGGGGGATTGACCGGCACCGATTGATGACATAATATGTACGACTTCCCTGAATTGGTAATTACAAATTTTATTTGAGTAATTTTCGAGTAAGCGTTCGTTAATAGCTCATTTAATTGCCTTTGGGAGAAACTAATTGCAAAGTTATCATTAAGATTGGCACACTTTTGTTCCACATTTTCAATTATCATCACTTATCACTTTCTAATTTTCCTAAACAAGCCTACATTATATTACCCAATGTAGTACTGCAAATTGGAAACAAACTTGCAAGTGGAAAATTCGTCTCGGCGAGTGCATCGGAAGCCATTCAGTATAGGTTATACAACGAGAAAAAAAATTACAAAAATTTTAACGAGAAAAAATAATGTAAAAATTATAACGAGAAAAAATAGCGTAAAAATTATAACAAGAAAAAAGTGGAAGCAAGATCATTTAGGTCGTTTTATTCTATTAGTATACGCTTACCATTTGCCCCATACAGTTTAGGCAACCAGGCAGTCTAAATCTCTAAATCCCTGATTCTGAGTCCAACATAGGGCACTAATCCAGTGACAGCAAATTGTAAGGTACAGTGGAGTCTCCATAAAACAACTGTGAAGGGAAGGGCGAAAAATATTGTTACAGGGAAAAGTTGTAACACAGAACGTAAAATATGTACTTTACACGCACCCAGGGCTGGAAAAATAATGTTGTTACAGAGAAATGTTGTTATAAAGAGACTTGTTATATAGAAACTCCACTGTATCTGGTATAGAAGAAATTGTTTGCACTTTAAATTTACTACAGTACTCTGAACGCTACATTGCAGCATGCCTGGCCCGAGCTCCTGGAGAAGTCCTTCCAGATTGTTGCACTGCTGTCCCTGCCACAAAATTTTCTGCCACAAGCACGGGCGATTCGCGCTGGTGCTTTTATCTTTCTTGATCGGTTTCTTCCTCTGCCCCATCCTGACAACAAAAAGGCCCCCGACGTCCTTCAGACATCTTTTACCAAACTTCTCGCGATCCATTATCGGGACATATTCGGGTGGAAGCGACTTCAAATCCGTTGGAGACAGGATTCCTGTGGTAACGAAAAATACCTTTGGAATAGATTCCGACTCTCAAAGATGCCTTTCGGAGGCCTCCGATTCGCAAGTCATCTTTGACCTTGCTCGGAATACCAAAATGAAGCCCGATGATCCTTTGCTACTCCGAGTTTTGCGAAAATATTATCTCCTCCCTCCGTTGCCTCTTCATTATCACCTGAAATATCCTAAAGGGGATCCTGCAAAAGTTCAGGGTCAACCCGAGGAAGTTTTGCGATTACTAAAAAATATGGTGAAATATGTATATGGTTACTTTAAACAGATCTAAATAGTTACATTTTTTGTAGGCTAAAGCAATTTCATTGATTGTTCTGCGTATTACTGGTAACGCACATATTATTACATCATCGGGATATGTAAAGGGTAGCACTTAATATTGTGGCCACTATTTTGCAACGCTTTTATTCGATTTTTTTCTTCCGCTGTGGTTTACGTAAGAAATTTTGATGAAAAATCTTTCTAACTTCTAATATGTAGCATTACCAAAAAAATATTGATTTTTCTCGTCGCTGATTTCATGTAATGATTTTTTTAATTAAACTACATTTCACAAATGTAGCCATGTGTAATTAATTGTGACTTGTGACCAACCCCATCTTCAATTGTGTTATACATTTATAATTATGACAAAAATACTATAGTAAGTAGCTAATTACAGACTAAATATGTAATTAGGCGGAGGCTTATCCTGAAAGCTTGGTTGAATAATTCCGCAAAGCGGAGAAAAAGAATAAGAAATGAAGCACGTTAATTTAATACTTCAATGGCCACTAAATTTTTTTTTATTTTACAATTTAATGAATTTTGTGGCCGTAATTAATGAATAATATGGGTAGGCACTAGTCTGCTTAATATCCCACGCTTTTCTTACATTCCGCGTATGTTATAGTACTTGATTACATTGGGAAGGTGCCAGAATTGCTTTACGCTTTACCCGTACTAATACGCACTAAAAAATAATATAGGCTTAGTACATATCTTTTTATTGGACTAGACAAACGGAGTTTTCGTCGAGGCTGGAGCCAACAACGGCGAGTTTTTATCCACCACCTTGCGACTGGAAAGAGATTATGGCTGGACCGGATTGCTCGTGGAGCCTGATTCCCGGGCATTTTCCGTGCTCAAGGCCAAAGGAAGGAGAAGTTGGCTCACAAATTCATGCCTCTCAGTGACGGGAAAGCCGGAGAAGGCAAGATAGGAAATATAGGAATACGAATAAATGTCATTCCCGTTATTTTTGCAGTTGTTTTGAGTGAAAGCAAACGGGGTGATAAGAGGTAAAATTAACTGTGAGGGACAGTGGACCCATCGAGTCCGCAAAAACGTGAGGAAGGCAGTTTTGACGAATTAAAAAAATACCACCTTTTAAATATGAGCTTAGGCTACAGTATGTGAGCGTAATTAAGATTAAAGAACTCTGAAATAAAGGTATTTAGTAAAGCAAATCTGCGTCCAAAATCCGGTATATTTGCCTTTTCAGATGTTATAAATGTGATGGATTTTGATTGCAACCCCTGAGAAGAGCACTAAAACAAATTCAATTGGCGATTGACTATTTAGAAACGAAGGTGGTGTATGATAGCTTTGGCAGCACTGATAAAATGAGTATTGGGGGGCAAATTTCTGGGGGTGAAATTGACGGTAGAGAGCACGAATGCGGGCCCGAAGGATGTACTCCAGAAAAACTTTGGAGCCTGACATCGGTGATAATCATTTTAATCGCATTATGAAAATCGCTGTGGTCGGTCTATAGGACGCCATTTTTGCGGTGTCGGTGCCTCAAAGGAAATTAGCATAATGTAATTAAAATGATTATCGCCGATGTCAGGCTCCAAAGTTTTTCTGGAGTATAATTTTGTTAAGGGCAATGAAGTGCAAAATTTGCATTGTCTGATTCTGTTTCTTAACGTGTATGTAGGTGACCTTCATTAAAAATTTGAAGACGGTATTAAGCAAGGTGGAGAACGTGGGCAACCACCACAAAAGGTGGAAGAATGCGACGAAAGAGACTGTCCCCTGCTTCCCTTTCTATTCCCTCGTGAGCGCCTTGAACATGACCGTCATCGACTATTTCAGCCTGGACGTGGAAGGGGCGGAGCTGGCAGTACTTAAAACGATCCCCTTCGACAAGGTCCTTATCCGAACCATGTCCGTGGAATTCAATCACATCAACCGCGTTAGGGGCCAGGACCGACAGCTACGGACATTGATGAAGAGTAAGGGATACGTCCTTGTAAAAAAGTTGACTGGGCCAAAAGTTGCGGATTATATTTTCGCTCATTCCACGACGTTGCACGGATCCGTTCGTCCGCTGCCTTCATATCTGTAAAAGGTCGTACATATAAGAACGGGCCGTGTGTGACTGGAAGTTCTGAAAAAATGTCTGTTGAAAAAGGAAACAAACCGTGCTAGTATAATTGACTTCTTTCATAGAAATAAGATTAGGATAAAAGTGTTTCACTTTTAACTACAGCAAAACCTACACAAAAATTGGGAAAAGAATTTCCCTGTTTTACTTATTAAACTGTAATTTTCTTCCTGAAATTGGCTGTAACACATATATAGGTGCTTGGAATATGTGTTAGAACAATCATTATTATTTGCGTGAATAAATATCCTATCTATGTGTATATGGAATATTGCACGGCTATGGAATATTACGCTGCTTGGTATGTCTTGCACCAGTATGGGATATTACACCCGTATGGAATATTGCACCACAGGAAACTTACTCGCATGGATGCTAGCTTAAATCGCCCCTTTCCACTCAGCCTCCTTTACACGCGTACAAATAAAGGACTATTAAATGAAAGGATGAATAAAAACTAAGCGTTTGGCCTACCCACTGGCAGAGCTCTATCTTATTGCAAAGGAAAGTGAAACTTCTACTATGAAATGAACTGAACGCGCTTTTGAATTAATAAAACAACTTTTTATTAATGATTTACGAGGCTTTCTTACAAAAACCTAATTAAACGAATGATTGATTACAATTGATTGACTACAATTGATTGACTGACTGATACCGCTAAACTGCGGCTTGCTCGTATTTATACCAAATTGTGTAACGTTTTGTTCCTCTTGACAAAACTTCCGGATGTTTTTCTAGAAGCTTTACAACAATTTCTAGGATTTTCCAAAACATACAAAAACAAAGGATTTTGTCTTTACAAGATGTAAAAAGACCATGACATTGTGAATTGATCATGAACTTTCTTGTAGAAATGCAGACAGCATAACACACATTACAACGCTGAGTATATTAAATGCTGATACAAAGTCAGTCACAGTCATCACATTCATATATGCACACATAAGAAACAGGAGTATGACACACATTCACACTCATATATTTTCGCATTATTGAATCGAATAATCAAAACTCTTCACATTTACATATACTCGATCTGTGCATATTGGATTAGTATATTATCTGCTAAAATAATCGTGAATGCCAACGTTTCCGCCTCTGTCGGTTCGGACGGGAAAAATTAAATTTCCTTTTTCCGTCCAGGAATGAGTAGGTACTTCTTAAAACGTAATTTACGTTTTTAGGATGCGTTTTCCTGCGACTTTGCTCTTTCAAGTATATTTTTCTGGTGCTAGCGGTATCATATTAATTCTGGAAAAATACGGAAAATACTAGCTATTTCCGCCGGGAAAGGCATTCATATTAAATCATTATGAGCGTAAATGATTTGGATTGAAGCATTTACCATTGTGCTTCCTGACTAAAATAATAAGTTGCTAATTACTTGATGGGATAAATTATTTCCGTTAAATGAAACTACACGTATCTAGCTTACTGGTTAAACGGCCTCAAATTACAGATACAAGCTTGGATCGATGCTAACCAAGTTGTCTGGAACAGCATAAGTTCTTGCGCAGATACTTGGGTGCTGCTATACTGAGAGTCAACAATACTCCGCGTACTCAAAAACTCAGCGATAAATTTGTTATGCTCTGACAACTTCTTATTGATCCAATGACCCGAGACCCCGCCTCAAATTAGCATTTTATATCTTACGTCTTCAGCCCGGAAACTTCTAACGAAACACTAAAGCTCTCCGCAGTTAAGCCTTACTCCTACGATGTTTTCCGGACCAATTATAATTACTATTTATTTATTCGGTCGCTTGTTTGCCTTTTAAACCGTCCCGGAGCAGTTAACCCCCACATTATGTTTCCGTGTTGATTAGCAATTCTGCTTATAGAATCAGTTCATAAATCATATAAACTGCGCACATAACCGTATTTGTTTGTACACATTGATTATCCTTTCTAAAGGGATAATTCGTGTAAATATATTTTCCACTGACGAAACTGTTTGCGAAATACAGTTTACACAGTTGATAGGAGTCATACTTTGTATACGGGAAGATTCCAGCGACAACAGCTTTATTTATCCTTCAATGCGGAATTCCTGATGTGCATACATCCTTTCAATATCCGCGCACGGGGCCATTTATTTTGAGTTGCCACAAACCACAAGTATTTTAGCGATTCTCATACTGGTACAAAATGTATGTATGTAACCGTAAATTAATATAAGAACGGTCTTACGAAAGGTGCATACGTACATACAACGAATGGGATAATACAGTCGACTCTCTCTATAACAGTCCCCTGTTTAACAGTACTCTCGTTATAACAGCAGCAAAAAATGCTCCCCTCAAAAACTTTCTCCATTTGTTAACATAGAAATGGCTGTTCTCTATAACAGTTTTTCGCCATAACAAGCGAGATTTGATGCTTTATAGGGTGCTGCTATAGCGAGAGTCGACTGTATACACATAGCGAACATACTCATTGTCCGAATAAGAAATGTTGACAGAAATGTAGACGCAGTTCGTCCTGCGATATTCTCGAGAGCAGTACATAAAATTGCACATTATATCCGTGTTGATTAGCACATCTGATTATACAGCCGGCCCATCAATATTTGCACAGAACCGGATATTTTTCCGCTCGTTGCCAATCCTTTCTAAATATATAATGAAGTAAATCTAAATGTATAATATCCGGGAAAATCTCCAGTTTGTTTGCCAAATACAATTTTTACCGATACGAGAGGTCTTTCGTATCGGAAGTATGAATATAATTTATTTAATACGTATACATACGTCGCATTCACATACTGCGATCTGTACATACACGTCGGGGAAAATTTTTGCTACTCTCAATCGAAGGTTGGCGGCTTTTGTGCAGCTTTCTTATCTCGTTTCAGAAATTGAACAAAATGCTAAGTTCACGCGAAGTTCGTTTTACATTGAAATTTATGAGAGGTTTATCAAACACGGGCGTCTTCCCGATTTCAGTACAAGAGGAAACGGGTCGAATTTCAATTGTTCAAATTGTACGAAAGAAGAAGCTTCACATTTGTTTTGCTCTCATCGACTTCCTCCATGCGGCATTTCTCTGGATTCGCTTGATTCAGGCGGGATTGAGAGGGAAATTAAATCCGAAGGAGTCCACTTGGCATGTCATGATTGCTTGCACCTCGTCGCTCTCCTTTGGATGGTCCATCCGCCTTTTTGACAAGTGCCCAGCTTTGGCAAACAAGTTGTGGAACGATATGTTTGAACAACAAGGTGAGTGCATAGCATGCTTACTTCCTTCAAGGTCAAATCTGGATTTTCGGCCAGTAAATTATGTAACTTGAATAAGCGGTTTACGACTTCCTACTTTGAAAATCTGATAGAAAGTACAAATAAACGCCAGAGCAAGATAAAAAACATAAGATATTTTGCGGAAAAAGCTCAAATACAAAAATAAATAGCTCCTGTATGTAAATATATAGTCCACACCGTAGTAATTGACAGATACTTTTTGTTGAATTTTAGTTTGATTCGCTCAAAACTCAAATCGTACCGTTTACAATTTAATCCGATTCATTCTGAAAATGATTAGATTCTGTTCGATTCAAGCCCATAGGCTGAATCGCATCATGATTCAAACGATCCAAAAAATACTACAGTCGACTCTCACTATAACAGTTCTCTCTATAAAAGCACTCTCGCTATAACACACTATAAAGTCTGGGATCCCCCCGAGAGCTTTATAATGTAAACGACTCTTTTTATAAAATTACTTATTATAACAGCATTTTGCCTATAACAGCAGGGTTTTTCCTTCCCTAGACCACATTTCTCTCACTATAACAGCCTTTTCTTTTTATAACAGCATTCAACCAAGGGTTTTTGCCCCCTTTAAAATTAACTTTTTTTCTATAACAGTACTTCAACTACAAAATATCACAATTTTATTCTTTTTTCAACAAAAACTCTTCATTTTGAGAAAATTGTGTAAATATTGAAACAATTTATTAAATTATCAATATTTTATTTAAAATTGGTCTGGATTAATTAATATTATTATTTTTACCCAGTTTTCTAGAACAGATCTCACAGCGCAATTGCATGCGCTGATAGGGTGCTGGTATAGTGAGAGTCGACTGTATTGCGAAACATTGTTTTTTTCATTTTTAGCCAACTTTACGCATTTCATGAAGCCTTAGCTATTATGGTGAATACACTTTAATTTTGATACATTGAATATCCACTATAACAAAATGTTTTTATGTGACCAAATTTGATCAGCATACGTCCGCGGAATATTTTCGTATTCCATTCATGAGCTCATGGTGCTTGTTCTTCCTCTGGGGTACCCGGTCGGAATGGGAATATACTTGATCTTCTACGCCTTGCAACCGCAAAACATGATGTACGTGTCATCCTTGTGGGACGTGAGCAGCATTCTATCGCTATCTGGACTGGCATGGTGCATGGTCGAAACTATCCTCATTTACAATACTGTATCAATCTTCTATGCAGTGATTTTTCAAGCAACTTTCTTCATGAAAATCCGAAACAGCTTTCAATTGTTGCTGCATCCGGCGAGGTATTATGGCTGCAAATTTGTTGTCGATGCATCGTATGGTTTACGCGAAAATAATTTTTTCTTGATTAATTTCACGATCAGTATTTGCTACACCCCAATAATTTGCTTTGACTTGCAGATGCTATCGAAAAGCCTGGAAACTGAGTATATATGCACAATTGCCTAAATTACTTCGGCAGTGCCGCAACATCCAGCTGGAGCTGGAACTGTTCAACGTCATTTGCTCTCCCATGCTCTTTGCCCACAAATGCTTATTCCTTGCGTGTGCCGTCATCCTAGGCTACTACTCGATTGTATTTGTGAAACAGGATTGGCTCTTTTCTTGTATCAGTGCCCTCTTGTTTGTGATTTTGACGGTGAACTACTTGCTACTGTATGATCTAGCATTTGCGTACCCGGACCAAATGGCAACCGCGAAGAAAGAAATATACTTTTCGGAGGGTCTACTGCAGAATAAGGCAAATCGGAGGTGGGTTAACTCCACGGTGGCATCCATATGGCCGGTAGGAGTCCGAGTTGGCCATTTTCGAATTTTGGAGCGAACGTCCACTCCGGAGTTCATCGATTACATCCTCAAAAATATTGTCAGTCTCATGCTTGCCTTTGGATGAGCATTCATCTTCTGTTGGTGACCCTGATATGGGTCATCATTTTGTTCCTCATATTGTGTAATATTTTAAATTATATATGGAATTGAGTATGTTTATGTATGTACCTATGTCTTGTTCGTCTTCATACACTGCAGTTTTTAATTAATTTCTCTAAGCAAAATATTAGGTCAAAACGTCATAAGGTAATTTGCTTTTTAAAGAAATAGTTTTAGATTTAGATGTTTTCTAGCACATCCACAGAAGCAAAACTTGGCTTTCAGCTATTAAATCAAAACAACTTCGTGGTCTCTAAAGTTTATATTATACAATATACATACTACGTTTAGTCTCAAAATAAATGGCTAGCTCGGGGAGGAACTTCGGCTGTTTAAAGTATTATCAATAATTATCACCATTTTTTTGTGCAATTAAAGGCAGTAAATGCAAAGAAGCCACAAGCGACAACCACAATACAGTGGAGTCTCTCTAAAACAGCTTCCAAGGGAACCCAAAATTTTACTGTTATAGAGAACACAATGAGTATGTATTCCATGTATATACAAGGTCCGGCGAATTCCCTAACGTTATTCAGAACATGCTGTTATAGGGGGTGCTGTTACGGAGAGACTCCACTGTAATTAGGAATTACAGTGGAGTCTCTATATAACAACTCTGAAGGGAAGGGCGAAAAATATTGTTGCAGGGAAAAGTTGTTATATATGAACATTAAATATGTACCTTACATGTACGAGGGGCGGAAAAAATCGTGTTGTTACAGAGAAATGTTGTTGTAAAGAGACATTTTATAGAGAGACTCCAATGTAGAACGTATCCAAATAAAAAAAAATGGACTAAATGCATCACAGCATCAGACTCTCAGGTCCGTCGCGCAATGCGGACGATCGTATTTATACGCACGGTTAGTTTAGTTTAGTGGTTACATTTTACGAGTTACGAGGTTACGAGTTACGACTGTACATTTTTTTTTACTCTTGCCAGATTTTCCCCTCTGATTGTGAGTTTTGTGAGATCACACATTCATGATTCACGATGAATGGCCCCGATTCAGAACTTTCGGGGGTCCGGCTTCCGACCTTCGGCGTCCGGATGTCCCTCGATCCATGTCCTAATTGAGTCACCGCCTCACCTTCAAAATCATATACATACACATAATATATAAGTATATACACACATGTGCATCTAAAATAGGACTTTGTACAAGATGATGTGGAAAAGGAAGGGACAAGACGAACATGAAGAGGCACAACCCTGCATTGAAACCCGGGAAAAGGCAATCCCCCTCAAAATCCACCGTCACCGCCGTTCCCCCAAAGCTCCCACCCAAGCCCAGGAGCAACAGTCCTTCCCCTCCAAATCCCTCCTCACCAGGCGACGACGGTCGAAGTCCTTCCAGAAAAAGGACAAAGTTGAGCACCCCACCCAAAGTCCCTTCCAGAACCCACCCCGAAATCCCATCAAGGTCTCCCCCACAATCCCGCCGCCATAATTCCACCAGAACCGCCAGCGGACGGCGTCAGCCCTCCTTCTCACCCGCATATTCGGGACAGTCGGCCAAAAAGTCGGACAGTGCCAATGAAAATGAGGAAGAACAGGAAGAGCAAGGTAGCAGTAAAAAGCGGGGTAAGAAAGACAACGATGACTGTGACGATGACGATAAAAAGGGCGAGAAAAAAGGGAAAAAGTCCCCGCCGAAAATGCTATCCCTCTACGATTGGCTGGATTTCCTTCAGAACTGTGCGGAAAAGCCGGGGAAAGGGAAGAAAAAGGGCGGGGATGAAGCCCAAGGTCGGCAGCCACCATTTCAAATCGTCATTAACAGCGTCGCCTATCCCGACTTGGATGATTGCGTGGAGGACAACCGTGGACGTCGGAGTCGGGACCAGAAAGACAAATGTTTCACCTTGGAATTGCCCCCAGGCTACAATAGTGGCCGTTCCCCGGGAAGGACGCAGAGCAACTGCGCCTGCGCGAGCCCAGGTCCCTTTAATAGGGGCAATAATTGTGGCGGCGGAGCCAACACTTTCAGTAGAAACAATAATTGCAACCAAAACAATATCGGCCGAGGAACGAACTACGGGGCTGCAAATCGGGGCGCCAGAATTCAAAATAACTGCGCAAGTCCCAATAGCCGAGATAATAGTTTCGGAAGGGCTCAGAATAACTGTGCAGGTTCAAATAGTGGGAACTACGGCGGCGGAAAACTCCAAAGTAACTGCGCCAGTCCCACCACCGCAAATTACGGGGGCGGGAGATTTCCAAATAACTCCGCCAACGGAAATTGCGGTGGGGGTGGAAGGCTCCAAAGCAACTTCGCAACTCCAAATGAAGGCAATTACAACGGAAGGCTTCAACCCAATCCCTGCAGTCCTAATAACGGTACCTTCGGCGGAAGGCCCAGGGGTGCGCAGATGAGTGCAAATCCCAGCGGTTGTAGATATGGCAGCTGTGGCCGGCGGATACCCTGTAGTGTGGGCGCTGCTCCGAAATTCGCGAACAACAATAATTGCGGAAATACGAACAATATTTCTGGTGGCCCCACCAGCGTCTATGCTCGTCCAAGTAATTCCAATACCAGATGTAACAATGGCGGCGGGGGAGGCTCTAATTGCTGCAATAATGGGAATTACCGCGGGAATTCCAGGACGCCGAGCTGTGTGGTTCTGTGTGAGGACTCCTGCGGGAAGCAAAAGGCCCCTCCCTGCCTCCCAATCGTCCCCGTCCAACGTCCTCCTTGTCCCTACTGGGAGAAGGAAGTGGTCAAGTTCAACCCGCAGGGGAAATGGGACCCGGACGTGGAAGAGAAGGGTCAGACGGGTCGGCCGGCGGACAAAAACAAAAAAAATAGTGGTGGGGGAGGGGGGAGCTCCGGGAAGAAAAATAATTTCCGGAAGAGCCTGGACGGTGACGACGATGCCGGGGAGGGCGGGGAAGATGCTTCCGGGGGTGGATATGGGCAGGGGCAGGGAGCGGGGGTGAAGGGCGGGGATGACGAAGAGGAAGATTCGGAGGACAAAAAGAAATGCGTGGTCCCCATTGGGGAAAAATGCGAGACCTACCGCTGCTTCAAGGACCCCGCGGCCCCTCCGGGGTATGTCTACTGCCTGAAAAAAGCAAAAATTTGCCCGGAGGAAGATGCCGGGAAAAAAGGATTCCCCGATCGCCCCCAAAAAGTCCCGTTATTACACATTAATAGCATGGACCAGTTTTTGGCCCCGATTCTCCAGAGTTTCGGCAATTCCGACTGCCCGCCCATCATCCAGATCTGTCCGGGCGGGACGATTCAAACGGGAAAGGAGGGCGGGGGGAAGACCAGCAAGGATGGGAGTAACGATGCCGCTCCAGGATCATCCAAACCAGGAAATTCCAGCAGTGAGGATCCGAGAATGGAGGAGAAGAAGAAACTCGCCCGGCAACTCCCGGAATGGTTCCAGAAGCTTCCGAACGTCCCGGGAACGGACGTGGACGTCCTGAGCCGTTTCCCAGTTTTCACCATCCGACAAGTGCCCAGTCCCAGTCCAACTCCCAGTCCAATCCCCTACTGCCCCCCAAACGCAAGTCCTCCGCCCAGTCCCAGCCGGGCGAGGTACATGGAGTCACTCTTTAATCCCAATGACATCCGCACCGAGAGGTACGTCATCGACTACTCCGGAGCTCTCCCGGGAGGAAGAACCCCCTCAACGCCCTACTGTCCCCAACCCATTCTTCTAAATAATTCCGAACCCCGTCGGCGGTACGGCTACGGCGGGGATCCCCGAGATTACCGTTACAGGGATTACGATGACCGGGGCAATGCCGGAAGATACAACAGATGCGAGAGACCTCAGGATCTTCCCGTGAACGTGTATTCCCGTAGGAGTCGAATGTACTACTTCTCGGATAACTCCCGCTCCCCAAGTCCCGGGATGTCCCGGGGGCGATCGTCCCGGAATTTCGGTGGGAATCAAATGGAAATCGTTAATCCCCGCTACAGCGCCACGCACAACCTTTCCACGGCTTACGGCGGCGGTCGACGAATGGACAGCTTTCAATTGCCCTCCCAGGGTGGGCGGAACCTACCCATTACCTACCCGCCTGTCCTGGACCAGGAACAGCCTTGTATCCCCTTGATCACGGGCGGGGGACCCAAAGACCAATGCAAGATCGAGATGAGGACGAAATGCGCGGATATCATTCTGACCTTCACCCCCGCCGGAGGGGAGAAGGAGGGCGGGAAATTGTCCATTGATATCCCGGAGAAAGAGGGGGCTGAGGAGGGAAGTAGTTCCAAAAGGAAGAGCTCCAGTCCTGCTCCAGGGGGGAAGAAAAAGAAGGGGAAGAAGGACGCGGATTTGTCTGCGCAATTGAAGGCTCTGGAGGACGTGGGGGAGAGCAGTGGGGAGGACACGGCCTATGAGTCCGAAGGGGAGAAGAAGGAACCCGAGGAATTACCGCCTTCCGATAACCCCAGAGACAGGGATTCCACATCATTCGTATAACGGCCTTTTATGTGGATATTATACGTTTTGAGGGAAAATAAAAAATTTCTGTACAATATTAATATTTAATGTTTAGAAATATTTTCTCTGCTCAATGTAGCTGCTTACTGGTTACAGTGGAACCTCTCTGTAACGGTTTCCCTTCAATCAGCATATTTTCCCCGTTATAAGGAAAAACCGTTATGGAGAACAGACATTTCTATGTTAACAATTTTTTTTGAATTGAGAAAGTTTTTGAGGTAAGCATTTTGAGCCACCGGTATAGAGAGAAAACTGTTATAAGGGAGCCCGTTATAGAGAGGTTCGACTGTACACATATATGTATATATCCCTTTAATGTTGTTATAAAGATATTCCATTGTCTTTGTTATGTAGATGTATGTATTTTATACTGTGACAACGTGCGAGTTTTCCGCGACCAGTTCAAAATGCAGTCAGCAAAATTTTTCTGCCTCCGATAGAAACGATATAAGCGTCTATTTCCGATTGCCTATTACATACAGTGGAGTCTCTATATAACAACACTCGAGGGAAGAGAAAACCATATTGTGATAGGGAAATTTTGTTAAATAGAACATAATATATGTACTTTGCATGTGAAGGGCGGAAAAAATAATGTTGTTACATGGAAATATTGTTAAGTGACTTGTTATAGAGAGACTTCACTGTCTATGTATATTATAATTTATGTATAACGACGGGGATATCGCCGCACACGGTTTCAGAAGGTTTCAAATGAATTGAAATCCAACTTAAAAATTAACCCCCCAATTTATTTCTTTAATATTGAGTAAATCTCGCTATAACACGAATAGCCCGAATGCAACGTTAAAGACTAACTCCATCCGTTTTCGCCAACCCCAAAACGAAGGAACAATTTTGACAACAATTTGTTGTGTCCTCGTAAGTGAAGGCGACAGTTGCATGTTATCTCTCCCTTCGACAGGTGTTTAACATGCAATTTTTACCCGGGGTTCACATCCTATAATTTTTAAACGGAGAGGTT
>JAQGBT010005512.1:0-14182 GCA_034698585.1 Disparrhopalites patrizii
TTTGTTTCTCTCTTTCTCTCAATTTTGCTGTATTTGTTTCTCTCTTTCTCTCAATTTTGCTGTATTTGTTTCTCTCTGCTTTCTGCATTTCTCTCTCTTCCTCTCTCGCTCTTTCTTTTTCTGCATTTCTCTCTTTTTTATCTATATTTGGTTTTCTATGTTTCTGGATTTTTTCCATTTGGCTGTATTTCGATTTCTATTTTTCTGAATTTTGTTTCTATTTTTCCGAATTTTGTTTCTGTTTTTCTGGATGTTGTTTCTGTTTTTATGCTTTTTTTGTACTTCTGCTTCTATTTTTCTGTATTTGTCTCTTCCTTTTGTTTCACTCATTTTCTGTATATCTCTGTATTTTTCTCCCATGCCTCTTGTTTTTACTCTATTTTGCTCTTTTTCCTTCCTATTTCGTGGCTACTCTTTTCCCCTGGTTTTGTCTCTATATATTTCCGGGTTTCTTTCTCGATGTGGGTATTTATAGTCCTGAAGTATACCGTCACACGTTCCTGTTAGCCTTTACTTATCTCTATTTATTTTTATTATTCCCTCGGGTTCTCTCTACTTATCCCTCCTATTTTTAATATTTCTCAGCTTCTTGTACTGACGTTTTCTCATCTTTCTCCTGGTTTTCCTCTGCAACTTCTCCCGCTCTTTGCTCTTGCGTTTCTCTCAATACTTCTTCTACTACCGTCTCGGTTTTTCCATTTATATTTCCCTCCCTTGTCACCCTAAATCAGGTCCCATATCTCTGCCTTTCCTTACTTTTCTCTGTGGACCTATCTCATTGTATTTCTGTTTCAGTCCCTACTTCATTTCTTTATCCTTGCGTTTCTACTTCTCCTGTTTCCTCTTTCGCCCTCGTGGATTATGGTGCAAGGAGGAAAGTATTGGGAAGTGCCGGGACTTAACGAAATTGGTATGCGTTTCCTCCCCAAAAAATTGAACCTTGCATCAGTTATAGAAGGAGGAAGAAGAGGAAGATATCGAACGACAGATTCATGGATTCCGAGTCGGGAAGGGAGAATAAATGAAGAAAAATGGAGGAAAAAAATAAAAAGGATGGAAGCAAAATATGCATCCGCAATGGTGAAAGTAACTTGTAAAAGGAAAGTTGGGGGAAAATTCCCTTGAAGATATATCTATGTATATGTCTGGCTTTGTACGTGCATACTTGCGGCTAGCCAAAATATTCGCCGGGAAACCAATTCTGAATACAGCTGGAGAAAATGAAAATTTTTTTGTTCAAAGCATCACAATACATGCACATGAATGTGGCTGCGGAAAATTCTAGAAATCTTAAGGCTTTTAGCCTCAGAGATTTCGGGTATAATTCGCACCGGCGAAATGAAAGATTACTCCACCATCCATTTCCTTATGGACATTTGGGCACATTCATAACTTCAAATCTCTTTGTTCGTCCATTTCCAACTATTTTCTTGCATTCCCCAGGTCATTATACATTGTTTGGGTTCCAGAATAAGAAAAAAAATTGAAATTTCTCTTTGTACACCTGAGCAACTTTTGCCTGAGAAAATTTTGTTGGTCTCTCAAAGGCTTTCCCATCCAACTTTTCTCTCATCATTAATTTTCTCTTCGTGTACAATGCTCCCGTCTAACTTTCGCTAGAGTTTCACAGAATTACCTGTGAGTTTTCCCCAGGAGCTGTTTTGTTTCTAGTTTGTCTCTTTTTCTACTGGAATATAATTTTTTTACGTCCACATTTTCGTATTTCAGAATAAAATCTGACTCCCCACATTAATCATAAGGTTGATCTTTGCGACAAAAAAAAAAGCTTCTACTTTTAGTTGGTGTAAAACGTAAAAATGACATATAAAAACCAGAAGCTGTGGCACTAGCAAGATATGCAATTGGTCGAATTTTTATTTTCAACCTTCAACCCCACAAGGAAGGACTGGGTTGGCGTTCTCATAAATATTTAATGGCGTCAGCATCAACCAACTTCCTCAAACAATTTACCTCCCAAAGTTTTTTTAGATTCTTCTTTTTTTTAAATAAACAAAACTTCTGGGAAAGTAGAATTTAAAAGAATCATTTACATATTTTCCCTCGGTTTATCTCCTTTCTTCAGAGGGAAAGCATACACTGTGTAAATGCATTGTTAGAATAGTGTAAAGAATAGCAGATCCTCCGCCTCCTCTTTTTTTTTGTGGTGAGCACAAAGCACACATTTGTACCGGGAATAATACTGCATCTAGTACATAATAATAATAATGTTTTCCTTTTGCATACACAAACATATTCCCAGGGCCAAAAGAAAAAAAAAGGCGTTTGAAGGAGAGAACGTGGAAAAAAACATATCAGGAGGTTTTTTTTACTCTTTTTTATGGCTTTTTCTCCCGTACTATTTATTTATATGTATAAGTACTGCTCAAAGAAAACATGTTGACTTTGGTAGGAGCATTCGAGGGGGAAGAGAATGGGATGTGTGTGTATTTATTTATACAATGGGAGGAAAAGGGAGAGAAAGTACTCCCAGGCTATTGCTATTACACTACAGCCGAATAAATATACGAGTTTTAAAGAAACCCCGTTGAGATTCTTGGGGCACTCTTCCCTTTCTTTACTTTTTTTTGTGTACTTTGCTCTCTTAGTTTACATACAAAATCTTACTTTCTCCTTTTTTTTATTTTGTATTTCGTTGTGGACTAAACAGATGTAATTCTATGGGAAAAAATTGTACGGAAAAACCTTTGCATTTATTTCGTTTTTTGTACAGGATTTTGATCTTACTTTGTACACTTTCCCCTTGGATTTCTGCTTTCTTTGTTGGTTATTTGGCTGTAATATCTTGCAGTGTCTTTGACTTTTTCTCTTTCTGTTCCTGACTATCTCCGTAAAAGTTGCAGAAGATTGCTACATTTCTATGGTATTCTTTTCACATAGCTCGAGGTATTTTTCTTTCTTTCTCTGGCTGCATTTTCCTTTGTTTTTGCTGTGTTATTGTTGATTTCTGTTTTGAATTTTGTGCGATGCATCTTGTTCTCGATTTGATTTTGTTTTTGTTATTTCTATTTTGATTGCTCTTGTTTTTTTTACTATTTTCTCTAGCTATTTTTTTGACTTTTGATTCTCGCTTTTGTTTTTTGGAATTCTTATTTGATTTTGCTTTGATTTTCTCTCTTGATTTTGCATTGAATCTCGCTTTTGTTTTCTTACTTGAAGTTGCTTTGAATCTCGCTTGATTTCTTTCTAGGTTTCTCTTTTGCTTTTGACTTGATGCTCCGTCTTGATTGTAGCTTGAATTATCTCTTGCTTTTGAATTCTTGTTTGCTTTTGCCTTAATTCTTTCTCTTGGTTTGCGCCTAAATTTTCTTATGCTTTTCTCTGGAATTCTTATTTGCTTTCTTTATGATTGCCTCTCTAGATTTCGCTCTTGTTCTTGCCTTGATTCTCCCTCTTGAGTTTTTCTAATTTTTTCACGTGCTGTTTTCTCGAGTTCTTGATTTTTTCTCTAGATTTCTTTCATGCTTTTGCCTTGATTCTCTCACTTGGTTTTCTCCTGAAATCGGTCTTGCGTTTTTTCTGGAATTCTCATTTACTTTCTCTTTGATTTCATCTCTAGAATTTTTACTTTTCTTCCGTTGTCTTAGACTTTCTTCTTTGCTTTCACTTTTACTTTATTGCTTTCTCTTTGTGTTTCTCTCTATCTTTCTCTTTTCCTTTCGCTCGTGCTTTTTCTGTACCTTTCTCTTGATTTGTTTTGCTCTGTTATGTTTTCTCCCTTGATTTCGTCTTTGCGTCCTTTACTTTCTCTTCTGTATACCTTGGTGCTTTGGCTTTATTGTTTACTTTCCCTTCAAAATTTTTTTTCATGTTTCACTTTCACTTCTCCTTTGTTTTTGACAATCTTCTCTCTTATGCTGTTTTCTTTTATGATGTCTTCTCTTATGACGCTGTTCGACTTTGTTGCTTCGACCTTTGCTTTCTATGTTCTGTATAAGTTCGTCTCTGGCTTGCTTGTGCTGCGTTGTTATTTTGGTATGACTTCCATATTTATTTTAATTAACTTTGATAGCAAAATTTCCCATCGTAATGATTTACTTCAGTCTATGTAATGCATATTTTGTTTTTCAAATTTCTTATCTGTAATTCCCTTGCTTCCCAATCGGTGTACAATGCAGCCCTTCCCTGAGACTATTTATCTTTGGTCTAGTTCCACCTTTTCCCTTTCCTGAAGTTCTGTGTTTTCCTGTCTTTTTCATATTTTGTCTTCCCAACTGCCCCCATATTTCCTTCCCCATCTTTCATTTGAAGAAAGAAAAATCCTCCCCAACTTTTACTATACTCCCAGCTCATTGGGGCGAATAATCCGAGTGTGAATGAATTTTGGCCGCTTGAAATGTCTTTCCTATGGAAATCCCCTCAGTTTCCCCAAGTTTTTCCCTTTCTCCAAAGCCTTCCCTCTTTGCCGTTCCCGAAGAAATATGAGCAACTTTGGGCTAGTTATGGAGACAAAGGGAAAGCAGTACAACTGATGGTGGGGCCAACACTGGGAGAAATGGAGCAGACCCAATAAATTTAGCGTTGCGCATACATTTTGTATATATGTATTATTCCCATGTAGGTATTTACACATTGAATGTGATGGACATAAATGCATGTATGTAATAATATAGTTTCGGAGAATGTACATATATACGTATACACTATATGGAATCATATATCTTAAAATCACACAGACGTTGTCGGGATTTCTCTGAACAAATAAATAAATAAAATGACCTTTGCCCTTTGCCCTCCGTGAGGCCATATTTCCCCTTTCGCAATAGAGAACTTTGCCGGTGTTTTTATGAAAGTCAAAATGTTCTAAGCTACAAAATGTAAAGGAAAAAAGTGTTGCCCCGAGTTTTGCCGAGATTTTAAATAGTAATAATATCATCTATCTCATTACACGTTAATATTAAAATCTTGGATTTACATAAATTAAGAATGCAGTTATCCGCAAAGCACTAACATTGACAAAGGATGAAGGTCTCAAGGGCTGCCCTACTAGGCGGATATTTGCAAACACTTTCTCCAGGAAATAACTTTTAATTGAAATGATATTCAAATGGGGGAAAATTCAATTCTCTCAAAAACCCAACGGAATCCCGGGGAAATCCCAGACATTACGTCATATGAGAACGAATAAAGAAAACCAAAAATTATGGGGCAAAAGGCGGACGTGGGATTTCAAAAAAGAGAAAGGCGACAGGGATGCAACAAGGACGGAGGAGGAGGAAGGCAAAACTTTCTCTCCGCAAAAGAATAATAAAGGCAAGGAGGAATTCAGAGCAAATGCTTGGGAATTGAATGGAAAGATGTGAGGAGGGCAAAGAGTGCATGTATAATGCAAAAGAAGGGAAAGTTACGGTTGAGTGGAAAAATTGGTGCAAGGGATGAGATAAAGGAAATATGAAAAATTACTATGATATTACTACTTCTTTTTTGGGGGGAGACGAACAAAAAATCTTTTGCTCTGGAGCAGTGATTAGTGTTTAATGAAGGCAGGCTCCTTCCCTTGCTCTTTGTCCCACTATCTGAGGATTCCCCGCCTTTAGCAGTAACTGTGTTCCTTTTCCCTCCCCTCTGATTTAATTAGGTGATGAGGAGGAGGCGCAAAGGACGAGGGAGGGGCGGATGTAGTCGAGGGAGAAACGAAAGGAAAGTTGAAATGTGGGACGCCGAAAGGGGGAACAATTCAAACTGAGAAAGAGGCAACACATGGAGGAAGAAGAATGTAGAAGATAAATCAAAAGAAAAGGTTTTTTCTCTTTCATAAATGAAAACAAAAATACAGCTTTTAAATACCGGCGCAGCAAATGAAATGGAAAGAGAAAAATGTTTCAATAAGAACTGAAGCCCACGGAAACTGTAAATATAAATACTGGAAAAGTCTCTACATGAAAAAGAGAGGACGAAACATGGATATACGGAGAAATTAATTGGAAGGCAGAAGAGACACAAGAGAATGAGAGATGAGTGAGTAAATATAAGGAAGAACAGAGAAAATAAGAGAAGGCAGATAAACAATGAGAAAACTACAGAGAAAAAATAAGAGAAAAATGGAGACATGAAACACCCGGAGAATTCAGTAAAATAGAGACAAGGATGGCGTGGAAATTTTTAGAAAAACGTAACGTAGTGAAACGACAGAAACAATTAGACAAATAAAAATAAAATATAAGAAAAACAGAAGCAACATATGAAATGCAGAGAAAATAAATGACAAAGAAAATACGAAAAAAACAAATAAAATACCAAAAAACCTGAATTCTCAAATTGAGAGAAAACAAAAGAAAATCGCAAAAAAAACAAACGAAATACAGGTAACGCAAAAGAAATTCACAAAAAACAGTAGAAATGCCGAGACAACAAAACAAAATGAACGCAGAATAAGCGCGAAACAATCAGATAAAACGCGAAATTCAGAGAAAACAAGAGAAATTCAGAGAAAACCAGCAACATTCCGCAAAACCAAGAGAAAGTCAAGAGAAAATTGGAGAAAGCAAGAGAACTTCAGAGAACCCCAGCGAAATTCCGAGAAACCAAGAGAAAGTCAGGATAAAGCAAGAGAAATTTAGGGAAAGCCAGAAAAATTCAGACAAAACAAGAAAATTAGAAAAAACAAGAGAGAGAGCCAGTGGAAACAAAAAAAAGAAAGCCTAAGAAAGGAAGAGAACCTTGAAGCTAAATATCAGCACCCAAGAATACCAAAAGTGTGTAGAGAAAACAGAAGCAAAATTATAGTCATCAGTCGTGGCAAGAGGTTAAACGAGAGAATTCGAAAGAACCGCGGGGAGAAACCCAAGAAAAGCCGACAAAGACAGTCTACGAATAGGGAGCAAATAATTGCAGGAATAAGAAAAATGTACAAAAAATTGGGGGGAAGTCAAAGAAGGAAAATACCATCCACCAAGGAAAGCGTAAGAAGCCCTCGCAAAAGGCTGGAGAGAGCAAGAGGAAAAAAAAAGAGTAGAAGACAGCGAAAGGAGAGCAATGAGTCTCTGGAAGGAAGCGGGAAAGGTGGATTAATATTCTCATCATTATGAAAGCCTCTCTCCCTCCCTTTTTTTTCTTTCTCCAAGCGCCAAAGAATTTCTGTTAAAAGGCGAAGTGAAAACTTGTTATCATTTTTGTACACACATCCCACGTCATTCTCTCCTGAAGCCCAGGGGTTTTGTCCATAGAAAAGTAGGAAATAGAATTTCCTCCACATTATACATTCCCACACCATTGAAAGGTTCGAGGGGAGAAGATGAAAGGAGGATTTTATATCATGTCGGCGTTCACCCACCAAAAATTCTTTGGTAATAATCATTCCTTTTTTCCTCCATTGATTTATCCCCCAAACCACCTGGGATGTTTTTATAAAGATTGTATACATACCCCCAAAAAGAAGAAAAGTGTTTTTTTTTTCAAGTAAATGTTCGCGTAGAGTAATTAAAAGGACTTTGTGTAAACTTTCGACTAAAAGGAAGAGTTGCTTGTGACGTAGAAATAATTAGAATGTGAGTGGGATTTAATTCAACTTTGCCCCACCAAAAACTGGTTACTACAAGAAAATATTTCCTCTTTCATCCCTAATAATAGACAAATGTATAGGTAAGCCTTTCCATTTCAATCTCCTAATTAAAAGGTTCTCCAAAATGTAATGTAAATTCCTCCAAAAGTTTTCCACAAACCTAGGTGTGATGTGGCAATCAAGGAGTCAAACTTTTGGGAGATTTACTGTATTCAAGCAAAGAAATTATTTGTACAGTCTGTCCTAAAAGGAGTTTTGCTCATACAAATTCAGGGATACTAAAAGATCAAAATAGAAGTTTATTTACACATGCACAAAGTACATACATCGGCATGTATGTAAGCATAATCACTGGGAATACCTGGAAAAAGATACAGTGTTAAGGATTCGCAAATGTAATACAAAGGTAAAAATATGAATGTGATAATGTGCATAGCCCCAAGCCGTTTTTGAACTTTGAAATGGAGGGCAACTATATGTACGCTGGACCAAAGATGGAAGAATAGACTAGAAAGGGGCAAAAGGTGCATGAATTTTCTCCCACATCACAATTCCATGTGAACAAAACGTACATGCAGAATGGAGAAAAAGTCGAAGATGGTTCTACGTATGAGGCATCATGAAAAATGTAGGCACTAAAAATGGAAATAGACAATGAGAATATAGATAGAAAGCATAGATGTAACTTCCAAAAGGAGCCGGTAGAGGAAATAAGCTGAATACAGAAAGGAAAGTAAGAGCCAGTAAAGCACAAAGAGATATCTGAAATAAAGTCGGAGAAAAGAGGAAAATGCAAATACGTAATGAAAACTGCAAAACTATGGGGAAAGAAGAGAAGAAGAAACAGGGAAGCAAAGGAATCTGAATAAACCAGTATAAAAAAAAATACGAGAAATGTAAATGGAAAGGGCAATCAATAAGATCAGGCAAGGTAAACATGGGGGAAATTGGAAAACGGAAAAACGTGCGGATAACATTGGGAAGCATAGACACAAATGAGAAAAAACAAGAGAGAGAAAAAAATATGAAAAACACGTGAAAAACGAAATATGGAAAAAAGAGTTATATGAGAAAAAATTGAGAATACAAGAGAAGCTCTTGAGAAAACGTTCGAAAAAGAGAAATCAGACAAGCATTAGAAAAAAGAGAAACGTGAGAAAAGAGGTGAAAAATAGAAAAAAAAGAAATATGAGAAAATGGGAAAAAGAGAAATATGAGAAAACTTAGGACAAGAGACAGAAAATAAGAAAGGAAAAATTACAAAAAACTTGTAAACATCGAGAAAAATAAAGTTTAAAAAGAACCAGAGAGAAATAAACACGGGAAAAACAAATACCAGTAAACCTAAATGGAGGTAGAACTAGAAGAGAGAATCTAAATTCGAAAAACAGACAGAGTGAGCACAAAATTATATACGATAAAAACAAGACATGGTGAAGGCACGTTTAAAAAAATTGAGAGGCAAAATAATAATGATAAAAGAGATAAATCAAATGGAATCAGGGGGAAATATCAGAGTAGAAGTCCTACCTACCGAGACAAAAGGAGAAGAAAACCCCTAAAATGGGGAGAGTATTAATGGCTGGAAACCCCCATTTGGAATAAAAAAAGATTCACAGAGCATCCTGTAAGGAATCTGCGAGCGCGGGGGAAAAAATTCCTTCCTGACGCTGATAATAGAAATAAAGAAACCCCGTGAATATACGCTCCGAACCCAAGCAGAAGCTCTCCGGCTCGGAATGTGAGGAGAAAGCATAGGGAAAGTTGTTTGTATGTTAATGATGATGTGGAGCAAAAGTCACGTAGGAAGAAGTAGCACCAAGTTTTCCAAGAAAATTCCAAAACGTTTGTTATTGCTGAGGCAAGGAGAAAAAAAATATTATCCAGTTCAGAAGAGAAAGAAAGAGAGAGAGAGAGAAAGAAAGGAAAAAAATGGCACGTGGAAGAGAAAGTGTTTACATCTCTAGCACGATTTTATACTTTCCCTTTTTTTTATACATTCATGTGGCTATCACATTACTTTCACTGCCCATCTAAACACGTACATAACAACTATACAGATACTCACGTTACCCCAGAAGGCACAAATTCAATTTTGATACGGTAGGAGAATATTAAATTCAATTTTTTTCTTATTCTCTATATGAAGTAGGAAAAGGAGGAAATTTCATTTTTTTATAACTGTTCTTTTTTTTATATATCTATTCCTTCCCTCAAGGAGCAACATCTCGTAGTATTCTAGGCCATAGGAGGCCACTTAGGAAATTATTTTTTTTTCCAGGGATTTTCCCCCCAGAAAAAAAAGGTGTAGAAAAGGATCATTACAGAAAATATTTGGGATATGAGCGAAAAAAAGGAGCCATTCCTTCCGATAATTAATATCCCGTTATAAAAGAAGATTATTACGGGGAAAGTGTGTAATTAGGAAGAAATTAAATGAAGATTACGGGAATTATTCTTTTGTGGGAGCAAGTTTTGGCGGGATGGGTCAATTGGGAATATGTGGAAAAGGTAATTAAATCCGACTTTTTTCTCTTAACAAAAATTACAACCGGCTGTATTAGCACAAGGGAATCTTTATATTTAGGGGCAGTAGAAATAATCGGCAACTTTCAGTGTAGAGAATTACAGGATTTTATTGAGATGCTTTCTCTTTACAAAAAGTAAATGCATCCGTGATGCACTATATTCTATTAATGATGCCAGGAAAATCAAAAAATGCCATTTTTGTACGGACATAAAAATTAAATTTCACATGCTTTCGCTTCGTGACACTTTCTCTTTATTTATGAAATATTAAAAAAAAGGATATTACGTATACAATAATTGTTTTATTGCCTTTCTGTCTCTTTCTTCCACATTAATTTCTCTCCCAGGACTGTGTCTAGTCTCTTTCTCTTATACGATCAATTTCGCTGAACCTCGCCTCTGGGCCTTTAACCCTAATCATTAGGTCCTCCACGATTTTTTCCCACTTTTACTTTTACCTTCGTCTGCATTTCCGGTATTTTTATTTGCTCCTTTTTTAGCTGATCTTAAACGAATTACGGGACTAACACCTCTCTTTCCCCAATTGTTTTCATTTTCTCAGCTCCTTTTTATCTCTTGAGCAGTTTCATTTTCCCTGTCGTAAGAATTTCCATTGTCTTTTTTTTTGGAAAAGTGTCTCCAATGTTTCTCTTTGTGGTTAGTCTCTCGTCGCCTCCACGTACGCCTTTATTTCCTTGATGTTGTTGCCTTTCTTTTGTCTTTGCTTGATTTAATCGAATTTACTCCCACCCATTTTTGCTTTTTTGTTCCTGGTGTCTATATGCTGTCTCTTTGCCCGGTTCGAGAATTCTGGCTCATTTCATTCTCCCTAAAAATTTGTATTTGTATAGCGACTTTCACTTTCAATCACATTGAATCTTTTGATCACCATCCAAGTTGGAGACGTGACTTTTTTTTTGTCTCCATACAAGCCCTTCATTTTCATGATTTAATCTCTTTTACCGTCTCCTAAATGGAGCTTTCTCACCTCATCTCAGGTACTTACGTTTTCATTCCAGACCATTTCGCCCCTATTTCTTTAGTAACCCTTTGAGTTACTTAAGCAATACGTCTATATATATTTCTATACACTTTCTTCCTCACTTTTCCCCTTTTTCTCCAGTTTCCGGGATTCTCTTTGAATGTGTGATCTTTTTCACCGCACGTGTTGGGAGCTACTTATATTTTCTGGTCATACACCCTATTCAATTTCCACCCCACATTTAGACCCCCCCCCACACCTCTCTCGTCTTTTCCATTGAAATGTTCACCTCCAATTTTGCTGAAGAAAACACATGGAGTTGATAGCGTGTGTCAGACATTTTTCCCAATGGAATCCTTCTTTTTTTTTCTTTTCTTTTTTATTCTTTCCATTCATCCCACACGATCTTTTTCCCCGTGTAATTTTGGCACGTCTATAACATTTCCCGTACACACTTTTTTTGTAGTAAACTTTCTTTTCTACTTGGTTAAATGCATTGGACAGGATTCAAGTTTCTTTCACCCGTACGAATTACATAAGTCATGCTTTCTCTTTTACAAGGAAAGTTTTTCCCTGGGTGTCGTCTCACGACTTTCTTACTTTGCCCCTTCCACAAATTTTATTTTTGTTGTATTTGTATAGGCGTATTTAGAAAATTCCTGTTTTTAATTCCTTTCATCACTAGTTTTGTGGCCGACACTTTTGTGTATGCAAAAGTGTATATATGTTTCTCCATTCTTTAAATATTGGAGTGCTTTCTCTGTGAAAATAATTACGGTGGTGGAAGTTGTAAATTTCATTTGTTAGTGAAAGTATATTGTTCTCTGCCTTGAATTACGCACTCTTCTAAATTTCCCAGTGGATTAAAGCTCTGCTAGTCACTTGTGTAGCCAGTTTCCCAGGTATTATTCCCCATATTTATAAGCAAATGCATTGAAGCAATACAATTGAAGTAGATCGCACTTTCTCCCATTCTTCTCCTTTTCAGTCTACCTTTCTCTTTCCTCTATTTCCATATACGCTTTTATTGTAAGCTATCGTCCACATTTTTTCTTCTTCACAGTTTTAAAATGCTGTTTCAGCCTTAGCAATAGATTTTTTGAGAGGGGACAAAAAGTAGATGCTGATACGTGGGAAGAGAGGCTGGGGGAAACGGGGCTTTGTCGTTGTCGACTTTCCCCGGGGAAATGAGGGAAAATTGCGTGCGACACCCTAAAAAGCTTTTATGGGTTGAGACTATACACAATCAACTAAAATCATGTACAGGATCCACTGTGAATTTAACCAACTTTTTTTTTATCTGGGCCTACTAGACCTTACATGTCGTTGCCAATCTGTTGGATAAGTACTCTCCCCCGTCGACTTTCGGGTAAATATTCTCCTTGTTTTGGACGCCGTTTTCCCTCTTTTTTACACTTTATTCCGGGGTGGTTTTTTTAAGTTTAACTTTGTTTTAGTTTATTTTAGTGACATCTCGCATACTTAAACCTTCTCATTTTGGCTGTATCCTTGTAATTCCTCTAGACGTTCTATTTTTCTTTTTTTAGTTTTTTGTTTTGGATTTCCCTGTTTGTGTCTCTTTATTCTGTTTCGTTTTTATCTAACTGCAGTTTTACTTTCTCTTTTGTTGAATTTGGTTTTCAGACTTGAATGTTCTTCGTGACTTTCTCTGTTTTGTTTTTAGTTACTATTTTTGTCTTTTTTCTGCTTTTTCTTCTTGACTTTCTCTATTTTCCATTTAGTAACCTCGTATTGTGTGTTTTTCTGTTTTGTCTTCTTGAGTTTTTGTGTTGCTTTATTTATTTCATCTCCAGTGCTCTGTTTCAGTCCTTACCACCTTTTTCGTGTTTCATATTTCCATTGTTGTCTTTGCCATTTTCTTATTTCTAAATTTTCCCTCTTTAGCTTTTTTCTGTCTGCCTTTCTACTTGTGCTTTTTTTATTTATATATTTGTTTTATTTTTATATTTTCTGTCGTATTTTTTTATTTATTCATCTCGTTTCTCTTTTGTGATTTATATATTTTTCCTTATTCTGTCTTTATATTGCATTTCCTTGAGGTTTTGCCCTGAATTTGCGTTTGCACTGCTTGTCTCCATTTGGTTTTTTAATTCCTGTCTTTTTATTATTTCACCTTAATTGCTTTGTAATATTATTTAGTATGTATTTTTTCTCCATTTATTATTAAGACTCAATTAGTATCTGCTTTTCCGTTTAGATTGTCTCTTTCCCCGGTTTTATTGTTATTTTCTCTAATTGCTGAGCGTTCTTTCTATTTTAAAGTCCTAATATTCTCATTTGATAGTCGCATAGATTTTTTTCTTCCTCCGTTCATTTTTACCATTCTGTTGTCCGCAAATTAATGGTCTTAGTTAATGATCCACATAAATTAATGGCTAAAACCGAAAATTTTACGGTTTTTGGTTTTACTAGCGTCCTTTTTCTTTTGTATTTGGTCACTCCAATATTTTCATCGTTTCACTTTTCCATTAATTTTATCCCAAAACAGTCCCTTTTGCTCTCAACAATCTAAACTTTCTCTTTCCCCGACTTCCTCTGTTGACCATTTGAACCCACACGTCTCTTTCATTCTCCTTCGCCCATCTTTATTACCATCCAGCAAAGTCATCCCAACGACACATGCATTTAAATTACATGGGGGTGCGGGAAATTGTATGTGCTAGTCATGGGAATAGCATTTCGTTACAACAAAAGCCAAAAGGAGTACCTACATGGGTGTGAGTGGGAAAACACGAGATTAGTTTTAAGGTTAATTGAATTTCAGCATGGAGTCATAATGGTACTACGTAGTGTCCTATGCTTTCCCCTTTACGGATCCTCCGTCTACCATTGGACCAGGAGCACCGTGAGTAGTTTTGTGGCGGAAATTACACTCGAGGCCCATCAGTTTGACATTAATACAAGCGGAAAATGAAGGCGTGATGCTCCTCACTATTGTCGTATGTAGTCAGGAGAAAGGGTTGGAGGGAGGGGAAAAAGTTCTTTTTCATTGTCCAAACTATACTGTCACAATAATGGAAGAGAGAGACATCACAATGATACAAACTGATTCTCTCTCTTTCTCTTTCTCTCTCGCTCTTTTTCTTTCTCTTTCTCTCTTTTTTCTTTTTCTCTCTCTTTCTCTCTCGCTC
>JAQGBT010005513.1:0-14182 GCA_034698585.1 Disparrhopalites patrizii
TACCTATACCTTGCTAGCAGGTTGCATGCTGTCTCTTGAACTCTTTGCCTTTCTACACTTTTGATCCATGAAACATGAAGGAAACTTGCAGTTGTCTATACACGTTGATCTTTTTGACTTTTGGTCTGCTTCTAAATGTACACATACCGGTTGCAACGGGACGTTTATATGCATGATTATTTATATGATTTTTTTTTGTATTTGTAGATGGTTTGAACGTGTGTACTTAACTCGTACTGACTCTATTGGTTGCGTACTGTACCCAGTAAAAGACCAGGACGGTGTGTGTGCCAGTATATAAGGACTTGCTGTTTATATATACCCTCTAATCAGTGGATTCGTTGCCCCTTTTATGTGGACTTGGACATGTGTGAAGTCGTCTTGGGTGTGTGTATATAGAAAGGGTATTCGTATTCACTATGATTTCTAGGGGTCTGCTACAGCAACTGGGATACCACATGCTACGTAGTAGCAGGAAGGAGAACGGACCAGTGCTCGAAGCCGTCGTGTATGGCAGAAAGCTGAGCAACTTCACAGGAAGAAGAAGTCTGGTCATGGACGGGTTCTCCACAAAGTCGACTTTTCTAATTGGGGTAGCTGGAGGCACGGCCTCGGGCAAGGTAAGTCATTTACTTCTTTTTTTTTGAAGTTCATTCTCACCCAACAGCTGATCTGGATCAAATCTTGAAAAACACTAATTTCCGTAACATTAATTTCAACGAATTTGCCCCATTCGGATATCGCATCCATTTTGTTGGGACTTACCCAGGCATTGTCTATTATTTCAGAGAATTTTTCAAATGTTTGTAAATAATAATAGAGGAGATTCTATTTAAAACTGAAGACGTGATGTATTTCTATTACAGTCAACAGTATGCCAGAAGATCGTGGAACAACTGGGACAAGCGGATGTGTCAGACAGCCAGAGAAAAGTAGTTTGCATTGCCCAAGATTCATTTTACAGAGAGTTGTCGGAAGCAGAAGAGCTGAAAGCTTCCAAGGGATTGTTTGATTTTGATCACCCGAGTAAGTGGGATATGCTGTAGTTTTGCATTTTTATTGTAAGAAGTGGTTGGTTATAGATACATACGACGACGGAACAGTGAACAGCGGAGTAACTATTTTCAGGTGGTGGAAGGAAATGCAACAGTTAATGTGCTTATAATTTGTAAATGGAAATTGTAGTGTGTTGGTGTCAAAGGGGAAAAAAACTTTGAGGGATTTTTCCTTCAAGGATAAAGAAGAAAGTACTTACTTTCTTTTTTGTGTGCTTACATCAATGATACAGATGCGTTGGACATTGACTTGATTGAGAAGACCTTGCAGGATGTCCTAAATGGGAGACGAACAGAGGTTCCTGTTTACGATTACGTGACCAATTCAAGGAAGAGAGGTCAATCCATGACCATTTACCCTGCTGATGTTGTGCTCTTTGAAGGAATTCTAGCGTTTTATTTCCCACCAATTCGTGACTTGTTCCACATGAAACTATTTGTTGATACTGATCCGGACACTCGTTTGTCGAGACGAGGTAAGATAAATGTAAACAACAGTGGAGACATTAGTTTTGGGAGTATATTTTTCGTACTTCCTGAAATTGTATTAGCTGTGTGGACATTGTGTAAATTTTCCACAAGGTGCTACCTTGTACTATGTTTTTTCCGATTGTTGTCATGAAACAACATTGTTATTGTGTGGTATTTAGTGATGCGGGATGTTCAGGAAAGAGGAAGAGATCTGGACACTGTACTTAATCAGTACATGCGTTTTGTAAAGCCGGCCTTTGAAGAATTTTGTCTTCCGGTAATTTTTGTCAAAAATTAGCTCGATCGCTCGCGATTCACTTTTGCCTTCAATCGTACTGGGGAGTGCCTGCGAGAGTGTGATATGGTTTTTTATTATTGTTTTGTAACATGTAGACGAAGAAGTTCGCCGATGTCATAATTCCACGTGGAGCTGACAATATAGGTTCGCATTTACTATTATTTCCAAACATATTTATTCCCCCTATGATTCGTTATTACATAATCTTTCACATGTTTACAATGTTATCTAAAAATAATGACGGCAGCTGCAATCCCTGCACTTGTGACAACACTCCATATGAACGTCAATTTACTGCTTACCACTTTAAAAAAGCTAAAATTAAACCAGTAATCCATTAAGTTTGCCTTTTCAACCGAATCAATAGGGATTTTTCAACTTTCACAGCGAATAGTAAAACTTCAATCAATGAATATAAAGCAAATGGATAGCAAAACTGAAGGTGATGATGGCATATAAATGACTGGATTACTTTTCACAGTAATCGAGGTTGAAACATTCAAATGATATTTGTACAAAACACTGCGTTTTGTACGAAATCACGAGAATTAAAAAAACACACGAAAGTTAATTGACTCACACATGGATGATCATATACAGTTGTGATGACAAATGGATAAACTGGGGGAAACGAGTTTTTTTTAGTGATTTGCTTTTTGTTTGCCCAGTTGCGACTGAGCTAATTGTCCAGAACATTAGGGATTATTGCCTGCTGAAGGACAAGGATTCTGAGTCCAGCTCTTTGAGAACTTCTTTCTCCTCACACTCTTCAGCCAGCTCCGATAGTTCGATCTCACATTGATTTGTCTGTCAGTCAACATCACACATTCGTGTGTAGGCCTACAACAGGTTATCGTCATGAGGCAGCTTCATTTTCTCACAGTCAAGACCAGCCGCAACGACGCCCACTACTCCTCCAAGTCGCTGTCGTCTCTCTTGACAAACATTTTCTTTCTTGTTTGGAACTCGTATCCTTAATTTTTTTATGCTGTACTAAACAATTATTATTTGGTTCGTTGGGTAGTCTACAAACTGTTTTTTACGTCTGTTTCGACAAAAACAAAGGTTATTAATGTACGATTACTTCCTATATTATAATTTGTAAGCTGTAAAACGCTATTTGAATTCCAGAAAGAATTTTATGGGAAAAAATTCCAACCAATTCCACATGTTACAGAATTCCTTGTGGATTTCTTTACAAACGGTAACAGTAGAAGCAGATGATTAGTTCCTTAGTTTACGTCTTTTCACGTTACTGTTATACATACAGCTTAATTTATTTGTAATACATTATTTCAAGCGTTAAATATTTACTGTTGCTAAGAATGTAGTTTGTTATTTCAAAAGTCCCCATGCCTTCCTTATATATATATATAACTATTGAAAAGAAAAGACTTTATTTTTTCCACAAGAAAAATGTTTCCAAAATAACAAGGTACATACATATATGCATAAGATCGATTTTGATTTTAACAAAAAATACAAATCACAAATCTATATTATATCATGTGTTTACAAGAAATGGAATTATCACGTACAATTAGTAGTGGATTGCACCCACATTAGTTTTAGGGGACAAGAAAGAATCTTGTTAATTTCAATGTTTGCCAAAACAACACAAATGAATTATAAGAAGAATAAGTCAAAATATTTGATACGGCTTGGGCTTAAAATGTATTAATTAGATACTTACAAAACTGATCGCAATCTCTTAAGCACATTTGTACTGCAAGAAGTTTGATGCTTCTTCAAAACCAAAAAGTACTTAAAAATACGACTTCGTCCTAGAGAACATATGTAGATATTGAAACGTTATACTTATTACTGCTCTTGAGTAGTGCCTTTCCGTGCTATATTGAAGGCAGAGGCGGTATCACTTACTTCCGACCAAAATGTATTATTTGGTTCGGCTTACTACGTTTTTGTAGACTGCTCATTACTATTATTGAGTAATGATTACTGTTATTATGAAAGCATCTGATCTATTTTATTGCTACTTCCGTGAAATGCTACAAAAGTTATGAAACTTTTATCTTACGGTTATAAATGTTAAGCAAAGCGAAAGACTTTAAAATGTAAAAGAAACAAGTTAATACTGTTTACTCTGCAACAAGAGTAAGAGTGTCATCAGCTGATATAATCGTGTTTTACTATTCTGTTATTATTATTATTAAACAAATGAACTGCATCTTACGTGTCGGTATACTTTTGTTGGTTTTTCTAATTTACTGTGTAATGTGCTGTACTAGCATTAAGCACACTCGTACATAAAAAAATTGGATGAATTCGAAACAAAATTCCGTGTGTGACCTATATCTACATTTTTAATGCCATTATACATGACCCACACATTGCTATCCATTTGCATTATTTTGCGTATGAAATAACTTCGTTGGAATATGAATTAGTGATGTTGCAGTACTGCATATCTGCACATCCTCATTCAATTTACTAGCTGAGCAGAAATGCTGGCATCCGCGGTGAGAAAATATTCGCATGACTTCAGTAAGTAAATAGTAATATTTTAAAAATTTCAGAGAATGATTTTGAAGGTGATCTAAAAATAGATCAAATTGTTAGTCTACTAAAATCCCAAAAAAGAGAAATGAGCTTAATCTTCCGAACTCTTGTTCCAGATAGAAATGCCCTAAAAACTATAAAAAAATGTTGCCGAGGTTAAATAGGCACGTTTGCTTTCGCCCCAGAAGGTGATAAGCCCTGACACGGAGAGTGACAGCTCATACATTTTTATTTTTATTTATTAGTGTGAAAAAAATTGTCTGATTTCGTCACCCATATAAAAGTTGAAACTTCTTACAACCAATGTTTTTCTCCTTCTGTATACGCAGTTGCAATCTCACTGATAGTGCAACACATTCAAGATTTGCTTTCATCAAGAAATCCCAAAGTTGACTCCAGTGGAAATAGCTTGGATTCACCCCAAGGTCAACAGTCGTCCAAACGCCTGTCACGGCCACATTAAAAGAAGACAAAAAACAATTGAAGAGTCCAAAAATATAGAAGATTTTTCTTTTCGTCCTGAAGCTGAAGATGTTTTTGAGAAAAAAAATATTATAATATGATTACAGAATTCATCAACCTTCCATGTTTTACAGATGGAGGACTTGCAAAGGATAAATATTCATTTTTATGGTTACAATGTTACCAGTATCACCTAATCTTGTCAATTTCACTGATATAGTCCCAAACGCTTTAATAAGGTTTATAATTGTCCGTTTACTAAGTTGTCTACAAAAAGGACATTCGTATCTCGTTTCAGAAGCTTTAAATATTTACTTACTGCGTAAGTTAAACAATGTACAAATGTTCTTAAAAACGTCATTTTTACTTAAGACTTTACGTAATACGCAACGACTTCCACCTGTTTTTTGGTAGAGCCAAATCATGTCAGTTAATAGGGAAAGAAATTATTTTTATTAGTGATGCACCAGTGGAAGTGTAATGGAATTGTACAAGTGTTCTACGCCGCGTAGTGGCACGAAATTAATTGTCGTTAGCAGGCTTTAAAGATCAAAAGTTCAGTAATTCCTCTACGAAGACTTGCAGGATAAATGATTACTATTAACTGTGTTTGTTTTTGTGATTTTCGTTACGGTACCTTTCAGTTAGTCAGGCTCATATTAGCTCTCTGTATCTGGTTGTTTGTCCCATTCCCTTCACCATTGGAAATGGTGAACCATGAAAATGCCAAAATGTGTAGGGTCAAGTAAATGTGTCTTTTTTATTTCATACTGGGAGATAGTAGGATTCGGTCGGGTTTATCAGCTTTATTGGCAGCTGAATTTATTGCATTGCATGCGTATCTGTATGAATATAATTAATTAATTTCAACTGAAACAGTTTTGTCTCACGAATGAGTGGCTGCTTGGCAGCATGGTGGTAGTAGTAACGAATTTCTCCACTAGAACAATAGCCGTAGTTATTGTTAATTGTTTCCTTGAACTTACATAATGCTTTAAGTATGTCTACACGAATAGAATATTTAATTAGTATGTAATTATTAAATGCCTATATTTTTGGAGACTATAGCTAACTATATAGCTATTATCAAGTACTTAATTTTGACACCATTACTTCTACTGTTCTACTTAATTTCATTATGTAATGTGTTCGAACCGAAAGGGTTTCATGGTGAGACTCCGCAACAAGCTAATTGTTGAATGAATGCATGTACGATAAATAGGAAATACAAGGCTAGAAAATTTTAATATGTTGTTGTATATGCACTTATACTTAACTTGCAATGCTGGGTAAAAATTTTAGGAAGGAAGAACATATCCTGTTTTTTGTAATAGGTATTATTATTATTATGTAATCTCTTCAGACACACGCTTGAGCTTTAAAATATGCAGAATGGGTGATTATTGGATCTGATAATCTGATAGTAATAAAAACCAAAACCATTTGCACTTGCACTTTTCGGTGTGGTTAAAGATCTGAGAGTTTGTTATAGTTTAATATCAGAAATAATAAAGTTGGTTATGAAAAATCAAGAAACCGTTTAACTATTGAATCATTTGGGGCAAAACATTTTTCTCGGGAGGTAATATGTGTGTATTTGTATTTATAGATCCAAAAATTAAATTACTTTACTTTGCCGAATAAAGATTCAGCGAACTTTCAGGATGATCATACGAATATTAATATTGCCCTTTCGATATATATATTAATTATTGTCTCCCATAAACTATATGTATATATATATATATGTATATATATTATATATACATATATACATATATGGTATGACCATATAATATGACACATGAATGAGTATAAGAATCGCATCCCTTGTTTACATTGTTTTTGTATTCCTTTTGGTTGAAGGTATATTATTGTTTGTTTTTACATAGCAATAATGACAAGTGACAAAAGGCTAATGATACAAAAGAAACTCGTACAGTATAGTAATAATTCCCGTCTTCCAATGTGTTTTTCTCCCGTCATCCCGTCCCCATCTTCCTCAAGGAGCTATCCGTAGAAATATGAGTACGACAAATTGCTTCAAAATCAATTTCACTAGGGTTCAGAACAATGATTTGAGGGAACAGGATCATTGCAGGAGGTCAACTACGTAATTAGACGACGTAATTAGACAACTATTAATATAGAATTTTATTTCTTCGCCTATGATATTCTTACACAGAAACAACAAAGCAAGCAACTACAAACAAAAAAGTATTACAGCAATTTAACCCTGAAAGAGATCTTATCAGTAATTTTTTGGTACAGTTTCTAAAACTAGGTATATTTATTGGCAACGAATAAATAAAATTTGAAATACGACAAAATATTATTACTTTTTATTATTTTCATTTTTGTAATGTCTTGTGACTGGTACTCAAGCAGCACTGAATGAGTACTGAAAAAACATGCATGCTTAGCATTATTATTTATAAGTCTTTTCTTCACAATATACCAGATCTAAACTGTCTTCCACTCTTTAAGTGCACGAAGGAAGCAGTCGAAAGGATCAGCAGCAGCTTTCGTCTACAACAATTGTTAACTGTACAAGTGATAGTAGGGAAGAGTAAGTGTTCATGCTCCAATTATAATGGAGAAGACAAGACACTACATTTTCTGGCTTGCATACCTATTTAAAATGGCTCACCATCGTGGATGGAAATTTTTGGCATAATACAAAGAAAAAGATATGTTGACAATATTACCGTGGTGGTGACCTCAACATTTACATTTTATGAATGGCCATTGATGAGCGTAACATACTACATTATTTAATCTTCCAACGACCATATCAGTCTTAATAAATCTTAAGTCAAGCTCCTCAGCGTTGAGTTTGCAGGTACGTTGAATTAAGGCATAGTAATTGCTGACACATTAATGTTCATCTCTTCGTTGCGAGCTACAATACATACAAAGTACAAAAAGTACATACAATTGGTTCAATGTAAGGTGATTTTAAATTGACAATACCTATTATTACTCAACTAACTAATTGTGAACTTACGATCGTAATATCGGGTGTCTAAAGGCGAGTCGGGGCTGGGTATGAACGGGGGAGTAGCCTTCATCATGTCATGCCAGGACAAATCTCCAAAGAAGTCTTTAAATTCTGAACTTTTCAGTCTTTTTAAATTCGGTCGTTTAGAGGGTTCATAGGAAAGAAGACTCTGAATACAGTGTTTGGCACCAGGATCCATGTCATCGGGGAATTCCAACAACCTATGAAGGATGTTCAAGAAAATCTGATCCGCAGTCTCGTCACTAAAAGGGCGAATCCCGATAAGAAACTCGTATGTACATACTCCCAAGGACCACCAGTCAACAGCGAAATCTAAAAATTGAAACATAATTAATAATTACAAAAGCGAAGTTAATGCATGAAAATGTACGCAACAAAACAGAGCTATGTAATGACTATAGTTTCGCTTCGTATTCGTAAGTAGGCAGAAGTGGTATCCTTTTTTAGTCTTACCATGTCCACTTTGTTTAATCAATTCTGGTGCCAAATAGTCGGGTGTACCTAATATTCGTCTGTTAGATGATTCGAAATTTTTGTTAATGCTCATGCTGGAAGCATTCACAAATCCTCCGTCTTTAGCCCCGTCTGGTGTAGTTGCTGGTACAGGAGTAGATGATTTGCCTTGTCCATGGACCATTTCAGCATTAGGGCTTGATTGAGGAGAGTTCACAACACTTCCAACTATTCCTAGATTACCCAAATTGAGTGATATGCCAGTATGTGGTGTAGAAAATGACCACCTCTTTCGTTTTCCTTGCAAATGTAGTAGTTGATGGGATGAGAAGGAGTCTTTGGCTGGCAAGAAAGAGTTCTTGCTGTAATCCTTTAGTCCAGGATCCATCATACCATCTTTAGTATTGGTGCAAAACTGAGGTGACTGCTCTCCGCCAAAGGGGAAGCGAAGGTGCCCCGATGAATCACGAGGTAAATGGGAAAACCAATGAGTCACATTGTGAGCGACACTGGTATCTCTACGACCAAATTCTGGACTCATGACAGAGTCTGTTCTTGCTATAGAGGCGGAATATGGGGACATCGTCATGACGGAAGAGGTGTCCCTAGCGATTTCTATACTTTCTGTAGCTTTTGACGGAGTACAGTGGTAAGCGGTAACATTATTTTTATTTTTGAAACCCTCGTACGAAAGTGCCGATATACAGCTATCAAAAGATTCATCGGCTGCATTGAAAGACACGTTGACGCAAGAAGAGCTAACGGAAGTGTCGTGAGTAACTTTTGAACGTTTTCTTTCATTTTCTTCTTGCAAGTCTTCTATGACGGACCATTCATCCGAATCAAATCTGCACAGAAATAAAGTAACGAACACTAATAAAGTAAATGATCCTGTTTAATCTGAGAGGTCATGACAGCTGAGCTGGTTATGTCATCAACTGAACTACATACAATTAGCTTAGCAAGACTTACGCGGTAGGGTCTGGTAACACAAAGCTAGGCAAGCTTTTAGGTCTCGACATTAGCAACGATATATTGCTTCTGGAAGAGGATAAGCTTGCGTTTGATTCACTATGCAATCTCCGCAACGGCTTCCGAAATCGCCTAGACGAATTTGTGCTTCCAAACGCAGACCAACCGGGAGTAGATGTATTCGAAACAATGCTTGTGTTCTCCTGGCCTTCTGGAGGAGATATAGTGCTAATATTTGACTTTAGACTTGGAGATCCCTTCGATGGATCACGAGATTCCGGACTGACAGACTAAACCGAATGAAAAAATAAATTTTACGTTAACAATGATGTTCTAATATGCACTGTTCTACCGATATAACACAACATTTTGTTTTATTTTGAATCCAGTGAGATATTATATCTACATCAAAGTAAGGATTAACACAAACTTACGAATGAAAACCTTGTTTTCAACGAGGCTAACTGACCCGGTGTAAAATTCAGCTGCTCTGACTGTGACAATTCTGTACCAAATAATGAAGTTGTTATTAAATACTTTATCTTGCAGATTTCCTACTGGTATTTCGAATTCTTTTTGGCTATACAGTCATCCAATGATTCATTGATATTGATATTAGTAATTAAACTGTAATTAGTAATGAGGTAGTGAGAAATGATTTCAAAAGTCGTTGCATGTTGGAAGCATGTCAAGTATAAACAGACATATCAAAAGAATTAAATAAGTTAAACTTACCACGATGCATATCCACACGACTCAAACCGAAATCTGTTAACTTCACATGTCCTCTACTGTCAATGAGTAAGTTATCCGGCTTAATGTCACGATGCACAATTCCCAACCCATGTAAAAAATCCAGAGCTAAGGCAACTTCAGCAATATAGAAAGCAGCCATCGGAATAGGAAAGAAACCACCCATCTGGCCAAGAAGTGACTTCAGGTCTCCTCCAATCATCCAGTCCATAACCAAACAAACATGCTTCTTCGTTTGAAGGGAGTAAAACAGTCTTACACAAAAAGGACTAAAAATACCAAAACACCAATTGAGGCACAGATATTGGATCAAAGCCCTTACTGAGCTAACCGTTCAATATTTACATTATTTTCATACAAGTGTACACATGACAGTGCAATTATCTTACTCAGCTGCCGACTGACAAAATGCTGCACGCTCTTTCTTCACACTCTCAGCCATATTTTTACGAACAAGATCACATTTCTTCATCATCTTCATCGCATAAAGGGTGTTGGGATTGCCGTTTCGATGACACAAGAAGACCTTCCTGTAAATATATGCATCAAGATAAACAGTGTTTTAACCAATCATTAATTTGTATGTACACATAAACACCAAGCAACTTTTGTAAGATGTTAGCTCAAAATTGAAACCGAAAAAAGACTCCACACTCACCCAAAAGATCCCCTGCTAATAGGCTTAATAATAGTGAAATCATCGTAAGTCGGGACATTTGGTTGACCTCCAGTGACCTCAGTCCTACATTTCTTGCTACCCTCATCGCCTGACCCATCCCCCTGGGGTAAAATCTGGACCGAAACATCTTTCCCTTCACCAGACACTCCACTTTCTGAAGAATCCGCCATCACTGACCATTGATTCACACAGGATCTTCTTAACTATATCTTTTGTCGTTGATTTTCTTGATTCTTTTTAAAGATATTTCCCTGATATTCTTATTAATGTAACCATGTTACAGTATCAATGATCAGAACCGTATTAGAAACTCTTATCTTTCCTTTTCCCACAACTATATCCAGAGATTTGGGTAATAACCAATTTATTACAACTCCTGGCTATAAATTTTATGGTCCATAAAATTTGTATTTACAAAATGTGTAAAACCGTGTAAATAATTGTCACTGTACATCCACAGTTTAAATCGTAGTTATTTACACAAAAATTATAGATTTATTAACCGTGATCATGACGTGTAACAAATTGCAGTTGATTCCCTGAAAAGTGTGACCACTGTCATTTGTGTAAATGTTGATATATAATTATTTTTAGAAATTCACTGTTTTTGGATATTTAAAATGGAACCTTTTTTTTTGGATTCAATATAAAAATGCACGGACGTTTTCTACGCAGAGTTTTCCTCAGATACTCGGATACTGATTTGTTTATCAACATTCACTGTACATGTTAAACGGAAAATCTGAAGGGGGAAATTGTCACATCTCGTGCAAGTTGAAACTCGCACGGACTCGAGCCGCACTTTTTTCTCAGGGCTCACCTGCGCCTTCTCATTGGCCGTTACAATTTCAGTGCTTCAAAATGCTTGGAGGCTTTCCTATCTTTTTATACGTTTATTTATGCAGGGCAAAAGCCCTTTGACTTTCACTTTTTACTTTCACCCAACACGTTTCAGCCACTTGAAATATAAACATGTATCGTAATACACAATCTGTATGTATTTCGTTTTTCTTTTCAAAAAAAATATTAAAAATCTGAAATCACTGATGCAAGCTCTTGTTCAAAATTTTAAGCGAAATCATCATTACCATTAAAAAAGCACCATTCAAATGCCGTTTGAGCAAAAGAAAATAATAACTTTGTTTCCCGTTAGGATACAAAAACACCTGCAATAACAAAGTGAAAAGCTGATATGTTCTGCTTCTGCTCAAAGTTCCGCTGATAATATTACAAAAATATATACGAAAAAAATAAAGAAAAATGCACGAGGAAAAAATTAATAATAAAAATAAATAGTAAAAAATATGTATAAAAAATTTTTTTGTAGCTTCAATGAGCGCCCTATTTTTGTCCTTAACACCATTTTATACCCAAAAATTATAATCATAAATAGCAATTAAAGTTAAATCTAGATCACTAGACTTTTAGTTGCGAATTCAGGAAAATGTGTGAATAAAAGCCCGTAAATCTGTATGCATAGTATACAATTTTCAAAAGCAAAAACTGCTCATTTGTCTATACTGCCAATAATATAGAAATAATAATAGAAATACAGTCGACTGTTTCTATAGTGGTTCTTCTTAAATCAACAATTTCCCCCGTTATATCAACGTCCCCCGAGAAACCATTATAGAGAACAGAAATGTCTGTGCTAACAATTGGAGAAAGTTTATGAAGGGAGGATTTTCTGCCACTGTTATGGAGAGAAAACGATTATAAGGGAGCGCGTTATAGAGAGAAAGTCGACTGAAATAAATAAATAAAAATCTTGTCCAAAAATTTTCGTTTCAGCATCATTTTTTGACCCAGTGCCGCTGTAGCTTATGGTTACATTCAAAAATGGAGTTTTTCCGTAACTTAATATAAAAATTGGCATTCCACGTAGAGCAACTGCGTACATGTGAAATTCTTGGAGCTTTCATGTTGAACTTTATCAGTAATTTTGTGGATAAGATAAAAGTGTGATGATTTTTATGGAGAGAAAAAAGTGTCCCCAATTTTTTTTTTTTTTTTTAGAATTTTTATCAAAGCCATACAAAGGCGCATTTCTGATCTAGGTTTAGCTGGTATTGGGACTGAAAAGTGGGACAACCGACAAATCATTGCAAATATGTGAAGTTAGTCCAACCGACGCTGGTTAAAAATGGCGTTCAAATTGACGATCGATAATCAGATTAACTGTTGTAAATCAGCTATTTGTGACTTCTAAATAATTTATTATTCAAATTTTGCATAAAATAAATGACCACGAGAACCAATTAAAATACACCTACTGTGGAATATGTATTTATTTATTTATAGGAAATGACAGCTGAGGTTGACCGGGTCATAGCCGAGGTAATAATTAGGCTCCAATTGGCAACCCTGTTCCTAAACTGATTGTTTGGCACTATTCGAATGTTCTACTACAAGCCAAATTGCTTGTATTGATGTATATTAGTTATGTTAATTTTTAATCAATCGTTTAAGCCTGTAAGCAAATCTTTTTTTCTTTATTCCGAGCAAATTTATAGAATGTGCATCGTTAAATATTTGTATTTGTGTGGATTCTTAGGCCCAAAACTTGATAGTGAAAGTATTCCCGGAAAGAATGGCGACGTTTAAAAGACTTCTGGCTTCGCCGGAGTTTTGTGGTCAAAATGATATCAGCGATTTGCCCAAAGAGTCTCCTCAGGACATCCTGGCTGGCGGCAATGCTACAGTGCGACGCCAAATTAATATATTAACACCACATTTCTGCCAAATGGAGGCTGACTTTCAACTAGTAAGCATTTCATTTTGCCTATAAGCGAAGACATTAGCAAAAGTAATATTTTTGTATATTAATATTAAATTTAAAAAAACTAAAAAATATTTAATGGTTATATGTATTAAAAAAAATGCGTAGTATCCACATAAACCATCAAAACGGATTCAAATGATCTTTTTACAGTTAAAGCTCTGGCTCCGGTATATGATTCCGAAAATCGAGGACGGGAATAATTTCGGTGTATCCGTGATAGAAGAAAAGATTGAAGAAATGAAATCCCGGATAGAACATTCCAAGGGATTTCTAGCCTGCCCCGTGGTGTGGTGCGAAGACCGGGCGAAAGCTGTTCAGAAGGTATTTGGTTTGGTACATAAATATGCATATTATATAGTAAACATTTTTTTTTTAATTTAAGAAAATGATTTACACTAAAATTATTATAATTGTTCGCAAAAGGCAATGAAGTACCCTCTGGTGCCGGACTACAAAGTCGCCGTCCAGGAGTTGGATGAATATCATTTACAAAGACTACGAAATTATGCCCAGGACTTGCATCGACACTACATGTTAACATACGATGTCTTAATCAAGAATATTGACAGAATCGCCAATCCCCGAGGCGGCTGTACGAAGAGTTCCGTTTATGGATGAGATACATAAGATTTGCATATGCACGGTTGACCTACGGCATTGTAAATACTGTGAAGCCAACAATATTCAGTTCCACATCGGTAAAATTTAGTTGGCA
>JAQGBT010005514.1:0-14182 GCA_034698585.1 Disparrhopalites patrizii
TATTAAAACTCTCCCCACTGATTTCATGTTTAATTTTTTTTTAAAAAACATACTCCAGTTCACAAATGTGGCCATGTGCAGGTAATTGTGACTTGTGACCACCCATCTTCAATTGCGATAGACATTTATAATTATGAAAAAAAATGTATTGTAAGTAATTAAAGATTTATATATCTTTAGGGTGATCTTTAGGGAGAAAGAATGGTTGAATAATTCCACAAAGCCGAGGAAAAAAAAGAAATAAAGCTGGTTAAGTTAATACTTGAATGGCCCCTGAAAAACGGGAAATTTTTTGATTTTACAATTTAATGAATTTGCCGGCCATAATTGATGAATAATATGGGCAGGTGCTAGTCTTCTTAATTTTGCATCCTTTTCTTTCATTACGCGTAGTTCTTGATTAAATTGGTGGGTGGCCCCACTTACAAGCTTTACCCTATATAGCTATACATATATATTACGTATACATATGTACATATATATATATAGATATATATGTATACATAGATATACTACAACGTATTTTGTACCATCGAAGTTTTATTTTCTTTACTTTTCCTTCTTACGACTGCAAAAAATTACACAGAAAGCGTTCTTACAAAGAACGTTTCACGGTGTCTGTAATTGCCTATACGTGAATGCTTGGAAAGGGTTAATATACGGAAAAGTAATGTTGTAGTGTAATTTTTTTGAGCCATGAATTGTTTTGTCTGTCCTCTGCCAAGGTGATTCATGGGGATTTGGCTTCGAGGAATATTTTATTGACGGGGAAGAACATGGCCAAAATTAGTGACTTTGGACTTTCCCGCCAACTGCTTCAATACTCACAGTACAAGAAGAAGTCTGAGGTTAGTTCTATTTACTCGAGTGTATGCATTGCTTAATTATAATCAAACAATGAGTCATTTCTTTGTGAGACAAAATTGGAAAGAGAATTTATACACTTACAATTAGCTCAATCATGGATGGCCGAAATGGAATTAAATAGATTGATGGAGATGGAGTTAAATAGATTGATCTGTAAATGCGATTTTGCATAGGCACCGTTACCCTGGAGATGGATGGCGCTAGAGTCCCTTCGAGACCTGAGCTTCTCCCTACACTCGGACGTTTGGTCATATGGGGTGACCTTATGGGAAATTTTTTCTTTGGGAGAAATGCCCTTCCCCTCCCTGACCTGGAACGAGGATTTCCTGGCCAAATTGACCGGAGGACACAGACTGAATCGACCTCAATGGGCAAATGCAAAATTGTATGTTTTACTACAGTCTCGTCAAATTGTGGCTTGTGCAATGGGAATTAATAAGTTTACAGTCGACTCTCGCTATAACAGCACCCTATAAAGCATCAAATTTCACTTGTTATAGCAAAAAACTGTTATACAGAACAGACATTTCTATGTTAACAAATGGAGAATTTGAGGGGAGCATTTTTTGCTGCTGTTATAACGAGAGTACTGTTATACAGGGGACTGTTATAGAGAGAGTCGACTGTAGTACGTAGTTGGAAAGAAGAAAATAAGGAAAATAAGCTTAAAGTTAATTTTTTATTATTACTTTCACGTATTCCAATAGAAATGTTTTGTTCCCGCAAATTTTTTTTATATTTCTGACGTACTTGGAAGCATGAAAATAAGGAAGCGCTTAAAATTTATTACTTTCACGTATTTCAATAGGTATTTTTAGTACCAGCAAAAAAAAAACAAACAAACAACCTGGTAACTGAACTTGCATTGGAAATAAATTCAGAATCACTCCGAAATCTGCAATTAAAATGAACGAGTTAATGAAATAATATTAAATTAATGAATTTAGAGTAGCTATAGGTATTTTCAAAAAGAAGCATATCTTCAAGTGCGAGTTTTTATTTAATACATTGCAGACCAAAATCGATTCTCGTAATCGTAAATTGAACTTGAACTAATTTATAGATGATATTGGAAAATGATTTGGTTATTTGTTTATATTAATTACGTGATTTGGTTATAAAGGAAGTCCATGAATGAGGTGATTTATAAAGGATTACATTTCATAAATGAGATGGCCAGTATGTAATATAAATGGAAAGTTTTGATTAATTCAGATACAACATCATGCAAGACTGCTGGGCAAAGGAACCTACGGATCGGCCGAAATTCTTAGCCATCCTGGGCCAGTTGGAAAATTTGTTGGCGGACATGGGCTCGAACGTTCGAAGCTCGGCAGCATGACCCCAAGGATGACCCCGCTCTTCCTTTTGTAATGCTATCCTCAAAACCCTTGTTTAAATATGTACATACAATGCACATACATATTTTTTATAATTTCTAAGCTTTAATTGTAAATAAAACTTTGAAAACAAAATTATTTACACTTTCTTTCACAAATAATGTATTCATTTGTCCGTCACAATCGCTTCATGCTTACGAAATGATCAAAGAAGTTGCCGTAAATAACTTAATAACCTTATTTAAAATGCATAATTCTCGCAAAAATTTTGCATTTATAATTAGACTTCATTAAATTTTAGTTAAAATTCCTAGAAATCATCACTATTAAAATTCTTTATTCATACTGTACATATGTAACTACATTACATGCGTAATTCGAAATTCCCAAACAATTTCAAGGGAGAACTGAACGGGAGGAGAATGAATTAGAATTAAATCAAATAAACCCAGCATCCGTAATTAATTCCCCCGTAATTTCCGGTCCTTTAGCCAACGCAAGAATAATTCCCCAAGAAAACATCCAACGGAAAAAAGGCTGGCAATTCCCAGGAGAATCAAGGCCGGAATAAGATGTTCCAGTTGTATGCTGCTCCCATTATTTCCAAATCCCAAGGATTTCTCCAGCCAAGGCAAAACTGGGGCCTCCAAATGCCAACGTAGCCATCTGCGGCCCCGTGCCCGCCAATATTCCAACGTCGTATCCTTCCACCGATTCACCAGCCCACCCTCCACCCCCGCCATGGCCAGGAAGTTCATCTCCTGGAAGTATTTGGAGAACTTCTGGAGTACCAAAAAATTATACCTGGAATGAGAATAGCCGGTATCCGATTTCCTAAAAGGATTGGATTGGACAGTGAAATTTTTGGCCACCACCGCCAAGAGCATGACATTCCAACCCATGCCAACACATTTTTCCCGGGTCAACACTTGGAAGAAGCAGTCGTATATATTTAGGATCCCATCCGCTTCCATTCGACGACCGATATTAAGAAATACGGGATAGGTCGAACCATTGAAGATGTCCTCTTCCACACTTCCTGGCGTAAATACAGTTTTTATTGTGTAGTCTTCCCTGGCGGTAAGTTCTGATAGTGTACGGGGGATGTCCTCCACCACCGGCGTGGTGACGAAGGCCAGGAGATTGGAATTGTAACACACCCCAATGATGATGGCATAGAAGGTGAAAAGGGCGGACAAGAGGCAGATCTTCTGGTTCGTGGTGGAGCTCGGACTTTGCTGGAAGAGCGTGATCAAAGCCGAACTGATGGCATAGAACCAAACGTCATTCGTCCGAATAATCCACCGGCGCAATTTCCAGGCGGAAACCGGGATAAAAACGAGGAGGGACAGCAGAATCAGGAGCCATACGGTTGGGTCAAAGGGGAGGGCAAAGGCCCTCCAGGTGACTTCCAATTTCGGATGGCGGGAATAGAAGACCCATTCCCCGTTGGACATGTAATGGGTAAAATCCGCGTGGGTGAATCGGCGGGCAGTTTGACCGAAATTGACCAATAAGTCCATTTTCCGGGCTGCTACCGCCCCGAAGAAACCCCCGAGGGTCCCGTTTGGGTATTCGTCCGTTAGCCCCAGGGCAAAATGGAGGTCCTCCGTGAAATTGTATATCTTTTGGGCTTCCACTAAGAGGATGTGGGCTAATCCGAGGCCAGGGAGGGGTTGATTATTTTCGTCCAAGATGATGTTGAAGTCCATGGACTTCAACATCCTACTTACAATACATTCCTACTTGCAGATGTTGGCCACAAAGGGCCTTCCATTTGCGAGGGTACAATCCGGGGATCCCATTTCTGATGTACCACCGGAATCTTCCTCCGATTTCTACTTCCGCGTACACTGAAGATCCTGAAAGGTCTAGCCCCACCTTGAATTTTAACCTTTGTACTTCTTCCTCAGAAAACATTTGGACAATTTGGGGCCTGGATCCAACCACGATGTTATACACAGTTTGGTCCATCCGCGGCTCCAGAAGCCGGGAAATCTCTGTGAAATTTCTGTTTTCGGGGGTTAAATGTAGGACCAAGATTTGGGGAGAAGAAAAATAAGATTTACCGGGGGAAAGTCGATGTCTCTTGGAGAAAATCGTGTTTCGTACGGAAATAGTCCCACAAATCCTTGGGACATCGGGAAAGACCCAAAACAGAATTTCCAGGGGGAAATCCCCTACAATTTTGAGGGTGAACTGAGGTATTTCCTTCCTTGGACTATCAAGTTCTTTTTGCTCCATGGAATTACTGAATTCCTGGATTAAGCCAGTAAGCACCTCCCCGTGCATTGATGTGCTCTTGATTAAATTAAAACTCAAGCAAAGGATTATGGACCAGATTGCGTTTGCTGGCTTTTTAAAAATGGACATGATTATTTTAGCGTTAGAGTTGCGTCTGTTTGTGGAATGTGAGAGTGAAAGTGGCTAGGAATCCGACAATTGTACTTGTGCCGTAGATATACGCAAGCTTTTAAATCGATTTCTAATCCACTTTGTGGCCAGACAATTTTTTCGGTCAAATATACGCACTTTGTATGCACTCTCAAGCGTCACAACTTCTACCAATTTCACAATTTCAATTACAAAATTTGTCTGGTAATTTACAAAATAAGAGCATTTACTGGAGCATTGACCCAGAAAATCGATGTCGCAAAGGAAAATGAATTCATTTTAATGTGTATTCTGTAATGAAATGTACATTCATCTTTTAAATTTTAATTTATCCGATGCATTTTTGGAATTCAATTTATCCTATGCATTTTTCGATTTTTGATGTATACAAAAATTTTATGCATTTTTCGGTTTGTGCTGCGTCCAAAATAGTATGTATTTTTGGCATTTCTTTCTGTATTTTTTAAAGATTCATGTTTGACAACCACGAAAATTCTACGTATGTATTCTTACCCACGTCCGTTATCTGTGGAAGGCAATTGCCTAGGGTTTTCATTGTTCCTCTATAAATACGGAATTCATAACAATTAAAAAACCATTCCATTGAAAATTACTAAGGTATGACATCCGAATCGATATTTAAATTCAAATCAGAGTTAGATTAATATTTTTCGGTAATTTTGAAAAAGGAGGATGAAATACAGAAGCTGGAGGACAAAAAAAAAGACAGGAATGAATATTTAAAAATCTTGAAGACTTGACAAGGAGTTAAATCGCAATGAGTTTTTGACAAAAATCGCAAATGTAAAATTTCTTCTCCGCCTGCATAACCTCATTGACATTTATAATGCGATTAGGGCAACTTCCATGCAGGTTCAGACGGCAGGGGTGATTCCATGGCAGGTGGAAACTGTTTGCCAACTGCAATGAAAAATTAGAATCCATGATTAAATATATCAATCCATGTTTGGAGGCTGGCAGTTTATGTCTCCAAGCTTCAATGCGTTACCCATCAGATTATGTCCCCCTTTGGAGCAATGAAGCTCAACGCAAGGCAGTTATTTGTTAACAAAGAAAGCATGGTTTTACGCACCCATGAGTAGCCTACCATTGAGGACAGTATTGATGACTTATAGTAGAATCGACGAAGATAGAGGCTGCAAAGCACACTGAAGAATTTGTTTATGATATAAACCGGAGGAGGACAAGCAACCACGAGTGTTTCCATTGGTAGAGCAATATTTTTCTCTTAATTGTTTTAAATCCAGTCTAGCAGAGTTTTACGTGGCTAATCCTCCTTCAGTCCTTATTGAACTTATGCAGGAATACCAGGAGATAGGAACATTAGAACGCAATTTGGAATTTTGACCCCAACTACTGCAGATTATGAAAATATAATTTAAGATTATTCAAGCGCTGGGCTAATTCTGGCGCTTGCACCGAAGGAGAATTCAAACTTGACCTACGTGGTTGGTAACTTTTGTGTGTCTATAATCTCTGATGTGATAATTACATTCGAAATATTTAAAATTCACATTCGTATTCAAACGTTTACATTTGGATTCCGATTATTCATATTATTCGAAAATTCCTGCAATATGTTGCAAATTTCCGAAATTCGGGATGGTTACAAAAAGTAACCATCCAAAACCAGCATTAAATACGACGCAATTCCCGTTTGTGTAGCCAAGCCAAGAAAAATTCCCGGAGAAAGCACGTCACGGACAAAAGGCTGGTGACTCCCAAGAGAATTATGGTCGGAGTGAGATGTTGCAATTGTATGCTGCTCCCGCCATTTGCGAATCCCGCCAGTGTTTTTAACCAAGGCAAAACTGGAGCTTCCAAATTTGATCTGAGCCACCTCCGGCCCCGCGTTTTCCAATGATCCAATGTCGTTTCCTTCCACCGATTCACCAGCCCACTCTCCACCGCAGCCATCGCCAGGAAGTTCATCTCCTGGAAGTACTTGGAGAACTTCTGGAGTACCAGAAAATGAAAGCGGGAATAGCCTGTGTCCGACTTGCGGAAGGGATTCGTTTCAAGAGTGAAATTTTTCCTGATCGTCAACAGAAGCATCAAGTCCCAGCCCATGCACACACATTTTTCTCGGGTTGCCACTTGGAACAAGCAGTCGTAAAACGTGTTATCAAGGCCCGTGGTCTCCATACGACGACCAATGTTAAGAAATACGGTGTATGCTGAGCCATTGACGATGTCCTCTTCCACACTTCCGGCCTTAAACGTAGTTTTGACGGTATAGTCCTCCTTCCCCGCAAGTTCGGGGAATGTCCGCGGAATTTCCTCCACCACCGGCGTGGTGACGAAGGCCAGGAGATTGGAATTGTAACACACCCCAATGATGATGGCGTAGAAGGTGAAAAGGGCGGACAAGAGGCAGATCTTCTGGTTCCGGGTCGAGCTTGGACTTTGCTGGAAAAGCGTGATCAAGGCCGAACTGATGGCATGGAACCAAATGTCATTCGTCCGAATGTTCCACCGGCGTAATTTCCAGGCGAAGACCGGGACGAAAACGAGGAGGGACAAAAGAATCAGGAGCCACACGGTCGGGTCAAAGGGGAGGGCGAAGGCCCTCCACGTGATTCCCTGTTTCGGATGGAGAGAATAGAAAAGCCATTCACCATGGTCTATGTGATGGGTGAAGTCCGCGTGGTGGAATCGGCGGGACGTTTGACTGAAGTACAGCAACAAGTCCATTTTTCGGGCTGCTACCGCCCCGAAAAACCCTCCAAAGGTCCCGTTCGGGTAGTCGTCCGTCAGGCCCAAAGTAGCGTTTAAGTCCGCCGTAAAATTGTACATCCGCTGGGATTCCAGCAAGAAGTTGTGGGTAATTCCCAGACCTGAGATGGGATTATTGTACTGGTCCAAGATAATGTTGAAAGGGAAGGCGTAGATCCCTACTTGCAGATGTTGGCCACGAAGGGCTTTCCATTTGCGAGTGTACAATCCAGGGATCCCATCGTTTCCGATGTACCACTGGAATTTTCCTCCAATTTCTACTTCGGCGTACACCAAGGACTTCTGCAGGTCTACCCCCACCTTGAATTTTAGTTTTTGAACGGCGTCCAGGGAGAACAGTTGGACTAATTGCAGCTGTGAACCAACTACGAAGTTATATACGGTTTGGTACCTCCGCGGCTTCAGGACCTGGGACGTCTTCGTGAAATTACAGTCTTCGGTGGGTAAAAGAAGAACCATTATTTGGCTGGGAGAAGAAAACGATTTAGTTGGCAAGAAACGTTGTTTCTCCCGGGAAATGTCCTTCTCTCCAGAAATATTTGCACAAATCCTGGGTACATCCGGAAAAGTCCGAAAAAGAATGTTCGGTGGAGATTCTCCCACGATTTTGATAGTGAAATCAGGAATTTCCTTCAAAGGACAAGGTTTGGTTGTTTGCATACTAGTCTTACTCAATTCATGTATTAAATCAGTGAGCACGTCGCCGTGTACTGACGAAATCTTAATTGACATGGAATTGAAGCTAATGCATGCAATTATGGGCAAAAATGCATTACCCTGCTGAAAAACGCTGGGCATCATAATTCAGGTGTTAGATTTACGTTAATTTTTAGATTTATGTTAATGCTTGAGTGAAATTGCCTGGGAATTTCATGCGTCTGGAAAGAAAGCTTTCAAATCGATTATCAATCCACTTTATTGTATGAGAATTATTTTTTAGGTAAACATACGCGGTTTTTCTGCTTCTCGAATACGGTCAAATAATAATAATAAAAAAATAATTCCGTAATTTATTGTCCTCGGCAGGAAATGTTGAGCAAAAATAAACACTGGCCCCGTTCGACCCCCAAAAAATTTGGCGATTTTTATCTTCTAATTTATGTTTTTACCAATTTCCATCAAATGTGTAGTATTATATTTTAGTTCCACCAGTAATTGAATAATTCACCGCAGAAAAGGCGACTCTTATTATACAGTGGACTCGCTATAACAACCCCGAAGGGAAGGGGAAAATGGTTGATAAAATGCTAAATAAAGTACCATGTAAATGACATGACACGTGGAACACGTGTATCATTGTTTGATGGTAACATTAAACTGTAAAATGATGACTAAGGCGGCCCACTTTATGTTTTTTTACAAGACTTTATGCTTTTTTACGAAATCAATTAAGCTTTTTATAATTTCCCAAAATCATTTATGCATTTTATCATGCTTTAAATTTCCAGTTTTAAAAAAATATTTAAATTTTCGAAATCCCACCCAAACAAAATGTTTTGGCTTCCCCAAAGAGAAATTATATACAGCAGAGACATTCATCATTGTAAATTTTTGGTGGGTCGTCCGATCGAGTTACATCATCAAAGTGACGTACTTGGGCAAAATAAAATCGCGCTTGGGTTAGACATTGCATAAAATTCCACGAATATGAATGTATTATCGAAAGATAAAATGCATTATTTGTGGTTTTAATGCCGGGTTATTCGAAATTACTAAAATCCGGTATAGCGTGTGGAGGCGTGGCCTAAAACCGTTATAGCAATAAGGAATGTATGGCGGGGGATTGATAAATTTGAAAAAACCCGTGTGAAGACGTGGCCTAAAACCGCTATTCTATGCGCTATAGCAAAAAAAATTTATGGCGAGGATTCAGAAATTTGAAAAAACCGGTATAGCATGTGTGGCGTGGCCTAAAACCGTTATAACAAAAGACATTTATTGGTCGGGGATTCAGAGCTTCCCCGGTATAACGAAAAAACGGTTATAAAATAACCACGAACCATTATAGAGGAGAATTTTAGCATTGAAATGGTCTCGGGCGAGTTTGTGAACACCGTTATAGTGCAAAAACCGTTATAAGGAGGTCCGTTATAGTGCAAAAACCGTTATAAGGAGGTTCGTTATAGAGAGAATTGACTAGAAGAGCTGAATAAATTTAATGAACCAGCCCTACAAAGCCCAACTAAATTTTCAAATTCCAATGAGAAAACGAAGATCGATGTGAGAAGGTGTATGCATGCTTGGAATTTAAGAAGTTTTTAGTGCCGATTTTATACGATATTTTCAAAAAACAAATGGCTAAAATACCATCACTAACAAACATAAGCATAATTACTCATACATATTACCACATGATTAAACCATTATACAAAAATTCGAAATATATTGAAGCGCCAAGATTGTCAATTGCTTTCTATTTCAGTATGCGATTCGGCTCTCATCTGCCACGTGTCATCATAACATATTGAATGGAAATTGTGTCGTCAAGTCGTTATGCCAATTTTTCACCGTCAAGGGTATCATTACAAAATATTCGATGGGAATTGTGTCGTTATACGAATTTCTCACCGTCAAGGGTAACTGTTGGAGAGAACCCACAATAGGTTGGAGAAGTTCCGTCATTGTCAAAGCTTCTTCATCCTCATAAAATTTCTGTTCTTCAAACTATACAAAAGAGTACTACAGATAAGAAGAAAACTTGAGTGCATCACTGCTGCTTGCAGATGACAACTGCATGCTGACCCAAATAATTTATTTGATACATTAGATGCTTGCACATTTTTAAAACTGGGATGGATTATCCGTTTTGAACAAAGTGACTAATGCATTCGGTTTTATTATATGTACATACGTATGTATGACTTCTGGTAAAAATTGCATTATATACAGATAAACAAGCGCATTTTGGATGAAGAGATTGTGCTTCCTGGCACATAAACATTTGTCCGTTACTTTGCTATTCACGGCAGTAAGTACATTAGCAAATAATTGATTCTTTTTTAAATCGGTACTTTTGATATTGTGCCTGCTACGGGCGGCGTGACACCGAATCGGCAAAACCTATACAGGGTGGCAAGAAAAATTTTATACCCCCTCTACCGTTATGAAACGGTCATAGTAAAAGGATAGTATAAGCGAGTATTCCGTGTAGAAATTTATTATTGCTGATCTATATAAAAACAAATTTCATCCAAATCAGACCAAGATAACCCGAGTTATGCCGGTTTTTTCAATTAAAATCTAAACATTCTGAAAAAAAGATTTTTTGTATTCAAGAACAAAAACTTACGGTGTTACGATGTTCCCACAACCGTAAAAACAATGAACATGTTTTCTAAATAAAATTTTATTCCGGATCCGGACAAGACATCATTAATAAAGTCCAACAAGGATGGTTTAAGTTATGGCGATTTTTCCGCGCCAAGTTCAAAATTTAGTTTTAACTCTCTTCCAGTTAGGGTTCTTATACGGAGACTCCACATAATCACATGTAAACAGCCTTCAGCTCAGGGTTGATCTGAATAAATAGTTGCGTTAAATACATATAAATATTATACATATAGTCGTTAATTGTGTGAGCAACGGAAGGCGCAGGTATGCTAGCTTTGTTCAAAGGCGCATTAAACGCGCTTCTTCTCCCAGCGCTTGCCCATTCCATGGTAGCAAAAGGGAAGCCGTTGGACACATTTTTACGAATCGAAAATCTCATCTCGAAACATTCCAACTGCTTCACTCGAGTGTATCAGCGGAACTCTCCGATTCAATACGAACGCCTGCCTAGCCCCTTCATTATGCAGCAGGTGGAAGTGGAACGGGAGAAATGTGCAGGATTCCTCGAGCCAAAGAGAATGTGGAGGAAACAGGAAGTCTTGACGAAGCTCACAGCCTCTCGTTGCTACTTGATAATCATGGCTGTGCCCAGGGAATCCCCGTCGGAGTTCCTCCAGTGCGCCTACGAGCTCATTTATGGACGCTATGCTTTCCCAGGCGTCCTTAACCTGGACGAGGACGTGACAGAACGAGCGGTGCGAGAAATGCCATTGGCCTTCTTCGTATTCTATCCGTCACCGGTGAAAATAGATGATTTCATTAAAACCTTGCGCAGAAATGTAGGTCGGCATCATTTCCCAATTGTTGCCATTCCATATGCGACGGAATCTGGGAAGTTCCACATCTCTCCCGACGCCACTATAATGTGGACGGAGAAAAGAATATTCCAATGCGAAGTCCGGACTTGTTCAGAACGAATCCAGGAGATGCATGCCCAGGAGATTGTGGACAAATTTATGTACTGGAATTTCGAGGATAATGAGGACCAGGAGATGTCCAGTCCCTTCCAGCGCCGGAATCCCATGAATTTGGATTACGCCCTTAATGCCTACCTAAAATTCGGCGTGAATGCATCCATGGGGTGGTATTGGAACAATATTCCAAAGGTAAGTCGATACACTTGTGGCTCTTCGGATCTTGCATGTGAGTTCTTTCCCGTGGACGAGACAGGACTCTTGCGGTTCATCACGTCGGACGGAGTGGAGACCGAGTTAAAATCCCTGGAAATCTACACGAACCAATTCACACTAATTGTCTGGTGTGGTCTAGGGACATCACTTCTCCTAGTCGTCTTGGCGGTTACGGTCATCACGGTAAAATCTGGCGGAAGCCATGGAATTTGGTTCCAATTGAGTACAATATTTATGTCGGTAGTTGGCTATCTCTTGGAGCAAGGCATGATGGAATTCAAAATTTCTGGCGCTCGAAGGCTGATTTCATTCTGTATGAACGTCCTCGTCGTGATTTGGCTCCTCGTGGGAATTATTATGACTAATGGATACAAAGGAATCACACAATCCGAATTCCTCTCCACACATCCATTCACCATGAAGTGGACGAGGCTGTCTCAAATGCTGAACTTCACCTTCTTTATCCCAATGGGCCGGCATTATCATAGATACATGCAGCGCCACGAACGAGGAGAGCTGTTCATGCTGGACAAAGGCGAATTCGCTTGTGAACGGGGTTGCTGGTACTATAAATCCACAAGAGAGGAAACATTCCACATCCAATCAAAAGTAATTCGAGGTCCTTGGGAATCCAATCGGTTACTGTCCATACAGCGAGATTCGGCATTCTTTGATAAAATACAAACAATTTGCACTCACGACGATGTCCCTCGATTGATTAGGGAATCTGTTTTGGGTCCGCAAAAGACACTCCTGGTCTTTCCCGGAGATTTCGAATTTTACTGGAATGTGGTGGAGCAAGAAATGCTGAAGAATCGGAGTTTAAAATTTCTTTATGGACAAGGGGTGGACCGGCAATTCCGGGAGGCTATAAGCCTGAAGGTGTACGATGGGAAATTCAGCACTCCCTACAGAGCCATTGTTCTGTTGAGAGTCAAGTCATTGCTCACAGCTGGATTGTGCAACTTGTGGAAACGCTGGAGTCTCGTCCGATTTCCGACGTGCTCCAAAACAGGAGCTGTCAGCCGGGTGAATTTAAATGCGCCACGACCATTGAGCTTGGATAATTCTGATATCTATCTAATCTTCTACATTCTTCGTGGGCTTGGACTCCTTGACTGTTGCATTTGGCTCCTGGAAATGTTCGGGCATTTCATCAGTCACTGGGTATTTCCTCTTATTTGCGCAAGGCGTCAAAGACTACAGTGAAAAATCACAGTTTCCTCACGTCGTTAGTCCATGATTTAAGCTTTTACGATGCAAGTTAGTTTTACGATGCAAGCAAAAATAAAATAATTAAAAATATTAAAAAAGTATATAATTAAAAATAAAATAATTAAAATTAAAAATATAAAAAAACCTATAATTAAAAATAAAATTATTAAAATTAAAAATATAAAAAAACCTATAATTAAAAATAAAAAAATTAAAATTAAAAATATAAAAAAACCTATAATTAAAAATAAAAAAATTAAAATTAAAAATATAAAGAAATATATAATTGAAAATAAAATAATTAAAATTAAAAATATAAAAAAATGTATAATTGAAAATAAAATAATTAAAATTAAAAATATAAAAAAATGTATAATTGAAAATAAAATAATTAAAATTAATAATTCAAAAATAATTTAATTCATTTCGACGGGGCTTCCCCTTCATCAGCCAACACGTGAATAATTCCCCGAGGAAACACATCAAGGATAAGAGACTTGCAACCCCAAAGAGAATCCAAACCGGAATAAGATGCTGCAATTGTATGTTCCTTCCACCATTAGCTAGCTCTGCCCACTTCTTCAACCAAGGCAAAACTGGAGCTTCCAAATTCGATTTGAGCCATCTGCGACCCCGTGCCTTCCAGTACGCAAACGACATTTCCTTCCACCGTCTCACCAACCCGCTCTCCACCCCAGCCATAGCCATGAAGTTCATCTCCTGGAAGTACTTGGAGAACTTCTGGAGTACCAGAAAATGGAAGCGGGAATATCCCGTGTCCGATTTCCTGAAGGGATTAGATTGAAGAGTGAAATTTTTTGCGGCCACCGTAAGAAGCATCACATCCCAACCCATGCAAACACATTTGTCACGGCTCAACGCCTGGAAGAAACACTCGTACATATTAAAAATCCCCTGCGACTCCATGCGACGACCAATATTGAGGAAAACGGGGTAGGCCGAGCCATTCATGATGTCCTCCTCCACACTTCCGGATGTAAACATAGTTTTGATGGTGTAGTCCTCCCTCGCGGCAAGTTCGGGGAATGTCCGCGGGATTTCCTCCACTACCGGTGTGGTGACGAAGGCCAGGAGATTGGAATTGTAACACACCCCAATGATGATGGCGTAGAAGGTGAAAAGGGCGGA
>JAQGBT010005515.1:0-14181 GCA_034698585.1 Disparrhopalites patrizii
AAAATTCCTATTCCGAAGGGTACCCTACAGCATTAGACCCCCTTCGATACGTAAATCCCCCCTGTACTACCCTCCTCAGTACATACTAAAAAGGAAATTTAATTAATCCTTTCTTATTCTGCCCCAAAATGTATATGTATAACTATGCAATGTATCCATTTCTCACGGTAAACCCCTTTCCCTTTTTTCCTTTCAGCGTTGTAACGACAGAATGACTCTATTTTAAGGCAAGTTCATTTCAGAGTGAATAAATGCCACAGAGGCTCAATTTACGAAACAAAAGTTCAAACGAGGGACGTAACAAAAGGTAGTGTTTGTATTAGCGTGAGTCTTCAGATGTGGTAAATTCAGTTGTAATTAGTTTTGCAGACGGAGGAACTTAAAAGATAACGCATTTTGCCGTGTAACCTGACGCCATCAATTCATACAATAACGAGTGTCTATATACGAGAACGCGCTGACGATCAGACTACAGACACAAACCGGCCTAATTTCATGGGAACTTTTTTTTAACAAGAAACCGAAAAAAAATGTAGATATATACAAAGCTTTTAGCATCGTCCTATATTTTAAAACCAAAAAATTTCTTACGAATTTTTGCGTTAGAAATAGCTTGTAAAAACATTTAGCCACTATATTTTGAAATACAAACTTAGTCCGCTTTAAAGCTCAATTTTGAATTGGTATTGCCAGACGCTTGACATGGCCACGATATTAAACTAAGCATTTCATTTTCTGTACAATGGAGTCCTGGTTATAACAACACCCAACGAAACCAGAAATTTTGCTTTTATAACGAGATTTTTTGCTAATGCTGTTATGGGAAACAAATTTAACATGGTTTTATATACCAGCGGCATAAATTTCCTGACGTTATAACGAATTTTTTGACGTTAGCTGTTATAATGAATGTTGTTATAAAGAGACTCCACTGTATCCGCTTTGGTTTAGTTTGGTTTTGCTGTTCTTGACCATTAACAGTGGACTCTCGCTATAACAACCCTGAAGGGAAGGACAAAAATGGTTGTTAAATGGAACATTTAATATGTAAACTACATATGTGTATGGAAAAATAAAGTTGTTACATATACATGGAATGTTCACCAACCGCCTCAAAATATTTTAAATGGCAAAATCACTCTCTATAACTGTGTTTTTATAACTGTTTTTTTGCTATAACGGGAAAAGTTTTGAATTCCCGCGATTAATTATTTTTCACTACATACATATAACGGTTTTAGGCCACGCCTCTAAATATTTCTCGCGTTATTACAAATTTTTCTTAATTTTCAAACCTCCGCGGTTTTTCACATTTCACTATAACGGTTTTAGGCCCCGCGCTCAAATATTTTTCACACTATAACGGTTTTTGTGAAGTTTTAAATCCCCCGTGGTTTTTTCTTTTTTTGTCTAGAACGGTTTTACAGATAGGCCATGCTTTCGCATGTTTCTCTCACTATACCGGTTTTTTTCATTTTTTTCCAAGCTTACGTTTTTCTTTATAACAGTTATTGCATTTACCTATAACTGTTTTTCGCTGTAACGGTTGTTAAAAATCTCCATTATGGATCTTTTTCCGTTTAATTATTATCGAGCAAATCAATCAAAATACACCGAAGGACCAATGCTTTCGCAGACACATAAATTAATATGTATTCAATGGCTTTTATTAATCAGCAATTTCCTTGCTTTTATTGTCCCTAAAGTCTTTACTAAATCTGTCTTTGGGAGCTATCTGCAGGCACGTCTTGCTTCTTCCGGTTTCAGTAGCCATCAGCCCGTGCTCTCATTTTCGACTATAGTTTCCCTAACTAAAGCAACGTAATAAGCAACATCAATTTATATAGCAAAGCAAAGCAACAACAATTTCACATAAAACATAGCATCATTTCACTATATGCATCTCCCTCAGCAACGTATAATTTCTTTAGCTGCAACAACATTTATATATATGTACCTGCTTCTTGCTAAACTGTTATAGAGAGAAGTGACTGTACACTTATCTTAATGTTTCCATAAAATACACAAATCGATTCGGAAACAGATTCTAAACTAATTTGTATCTAGATAAATGCTTAACCTGTTGGTGTTTCTCGCACATACAATGGAGTCTCTCTATAACAAGTCTCTTTATAACGACATTTCTCTGTAACAACATTATTTTTCCAGCCCTTCGTACATGTCAGGTGCATATTTAATGTTATATAACAACTTTTCTCTGTAACAATATTTTTTGCCCTTCCCTTCAGAGTTGTTATATAGAGACTCCACTGTACAGAGAAACGGAGGGACATCTTATACATACAATTAGTTGTGTAACACTAATTTACCTTTGTGCTTCCGTGGTTTGCATTCCGAACGAACCGAATTGTATACGGAGCTTTTGCCGCATTTCGTATCATCCACCCATCATTAAAAGGGGGAATGGAAAGCGAAAGGAAATTAATGCTGCCAGCAAAGACCCTTATCGTATACACAAGAGAGAATCAGCTTTCAAAGTAAATTAAGTTACCGTGGTGGATGAAAAGATGTGTGGGAGAAAGTCCAAAAGAAATTCTTTTCACTCTGGAGGCCGTGTTGTGTTGAAAATTGAATTCTTGAAGGTTTCGCAAGGACTATAACATTACCGAATAATCTACCATCATAATCACGGTGAAGGTAAGCGGTTATCGGATTCCTCAGACCAAAGGAGTTTAGATGATCAGCGTCCTGAGAGAGTGCATTCACAAGAAATTACAAAGGCTCCTTTGTTTGGTCGTGGAAGTGCTTTCACAAGAAAGAAAACATTCTTTTGTGGGGGGAAGAGAACTCATTTTTGGCAAAAGCTTATGGAAGGCCTTGAGTGGGTTAAATGCGTGGAAAGATAAACTATATATACAACATTTCTCAAGTTTCTTCCCATCCACAGCGTCATGCATGGAATTCCTTTGGGACACTCTCTTATCGCCTTCTGGAGCTGGCCACAGTCACGCAAATTTCTGTTGAGAATTTAGTTTATGCTTGGCGTTGCCCTCTTCTAAGGAAAGAAACAAAGGGGCTGTAGGGCTCGGCTGAATTAGTTGGAGTTAGAATTTGAATTTGGATTTTAAATGGAACGATCGATCAGGGTTGTAAAATTTTAAATGGATATATTAGACCAAAAAACAGGAAAGTTGTTTAGAACTAACATTTATAGAAAAATTGGGCGACAAATTTATTTTACGAATAAATTACTAATAAAAAAGCAAGTTTTGAGGGGAATTCGGAGACAATTTATTTCACTAATAAAAAAGCAAATTTTGAGGCAAATTGGGCGGTAAATTTATTTCACTAATAAAAAAGCAAATTTTGAGGGAAATTGGGCGGTAAATTTATTTCACTAATAAAAAAGTTAATTTTGAGGTAAATTCGGAGATAATTTATTTCACAAATTAAATAAAAAGTTTGAGGAAAATTGGGCGGAAAATTTATTTCGCTAACAAAAAAGCTTCAAGGAAGTTATGCGACAAATTTATTTTATGAATAGATTACTACTAAAACAGCAAATTTTAAGGAAAATTCGAAGACAATTTATTTTACTAATAGTTTACTAATACAAATAAGCACAAAAATTGGGCAGCAAATTTATTTAACTAGTATAAAAGCAAATTTTGAAGTAAGTTGTGCGACAAATTTAATTTACTAATAGACAAATAGATTACTAATAAAAAAAGCAAATTCTGGCTGAAATTGGGCGACAAATTTATTTCACTAATAAAAACCCAAATTTTCGGGGTGACTTTTGGCTTTTTTTGCTCAGCAATTTTTGCTGTGCAATTACATTCATGAAATTTCGTGAAAATATCCGACAACTTATGTGCGAAAACTGGAGGAAACTACGGAATAAATTTTATAACCCTGCCGAAAATATTGAAATGTATTTGCATTTTAGTACGGGAACTAAAATTGAAATATAACTGGCACTTTACATACATTCATACGAAGTTGGAGTTTAAAATTGAACTTCAACCGTTCTGCGGACTAACGAACTTGATCTTTAATTTAATTCAATTATGCGTATATATACAATTACGGGATATTGAATTGAAACCTGAACTTGAATATACTCTAGCAAAAATTGGGAACTGTAGTCAGAATTAAATTTAGATTCAAATGTGAACTCGTCTAAAATGTAATGTTTGAAACGGAAATGAATGAATTCAAGTGTAACTTGGAACTTAAGCGGAACGCTATAATGCACCAAGACTACCATCACATTTTCTGGAGTGAGACATTATTTATTCAAATCCTAGAAATTGAATTCAACACGGCGTTTTGGGGTTTTATGACTGTATTTATGGCACACATACACGAAATAATGTGACATATATGCATAGGTACAAAATTTAGATCCCCGCCGAGACTTGTGCATAAAAGGTGAAGCGAACGCGTGCTTTCTCATTCACTTGAGGGATATAGCACATTTATATAGGATTTACTCCGGGATCTTATTGTGCACACATTATTAAGCCAAATTTGATCCTGAATACAAAATGAATACGGAGAATCGCCATCGTTTCATCAACTAAGAGGATCCTTCACGAACAAAGAAATGCAATGGTTCCTTCTAGCAGTTTCAGCCCCTTTTTCTATCATTTTTACAAACGTGTATCTAGAAAGGAAAAAATATGATTATCTTATACAGACGTTTATTATAAATCTATGGAAACCCAATTTTCATTCCAATTTCACGATTAGCTAACAACTTTGGCTTAGTTTTGGCCATGTACATATTTTGGGGAAAAAGGTGTGTATGAAAACCCTTTTGTAAAAAAAATTATCGTTTTCCATGAAACTGATTATCAGTGTAATTGTATCTGCATCTGTGTAGGGACAAAATTATTGAAGTTGTAGTATCTAACGTCAAATTTAATTTTCTATATAGCGGCGGAAACCATCCATTATATAGTGGCGGAAATGGTTTTGATTGTGACAAAAAAATATTTGAATGTGCAATTCTGGTCCTATAGCTTTAAATCGATTGCAAGAGATTGTTTCCTTGATTTATCTTCACGGCAAGTCTCGCAAAGAGCATTACAATTTTTTATGATGACTTTTATGTAAAACTGCAATCAAAATCATGTACGAATCTGAAATAATTAATTAACGGGTCAATTCATCAATTTCTTTCTCTCCTGGTGTTGTAAAAATGTTCACTGGTTAAAACACGGCTATAGGCATTAAAAATAACACAACAACAGATCTTTTTTCGTATTAATAGCAAATTTAAACATGCTGGATTTGCCAAAAATGTCTTCCCATTTGTGAAATTGCAGAGAAAAAAATTGCCGTTACTTCATATTTGATCAGAGCTTGGTGGGAATTTATGTCCTGAGATTCATAGAGAACAGCAGAATTCATTTTCTCACGCTCAACGGTTGTTCGGAATATAATGCATATGGTAAGATCACATGTTTCTTGACTTCAAGGAATAAACATGTCTCTTAGTGCCATGTGGCGTTTACTTGCCTCAATTTCCCAAATGATGATTGTTCGGAGAACTACATACTAGCAAATACATGAGAATGTAGAAATTGGACAAGAATCATATAATACCTAGCGAGCAGTATACATATACCGCATGTTCCCCAGAAAAAGCAACTGTTTATGCTCTACTGTGTATAACTTCTCTTTAACAAGGCGTAGACATGAGATAAATAGCTTGTTAAAATGCTACAAAGTCGTTGTTTCAGAATTGATACGTATTTTGATGCCAAACCTTTTCGTTAAAAAACCCGTGAAAAAAATCACGTTAACATGTGCGAGCTAACAATTCTACGACATGTCGTTAGCTATTACACATATTTAATAAATATATTTTTATACATATTATAATAAATATTCGAGTATGTGTTAAAATAACCGGATGAATATTTTCGAATAAACATACGAATACACCGTCAGGCACAACCCGTGGAGAAGTGCGCCAAGGACATTTTTGCAAATAATCTCCTGGTGCGGAAACTTTTAAAAGGACAACGATATTGTTTTAATCAATGGCTCTTTTTTTCTGAACTATTACCTAGTTTAAAATTGACAATGACATTTCCTATAGATAGAGAAAAGGATAGCAATTAAAACTTGTTACACTTACTTACATTCAAGTTTTGTTATTTATAATTAAAAAGTTTAATTTTGTGGAGTAAAACCTCCGGATAGAAGTTCAATTTTGCGGCTCAAAAAAATCCTTCTCTTTTGAACAAAAAGGATCAGTAAAAAACCGGAAAAACAATAATAATATTCATTTAGATTCCAAAAATATCAGAAAAATTAACACTATGCTGGAAGAAAATACTCGAATGCAATGTAATGTCATTAGCGGTATGCTTGTGAGTTGTTAACCCTCATATGTTAGCATGTGATTTTTTTTCACGCGTTTCAAACGAAAGGGTTACGCATAGGTTATTACAAGTTTACATAGCACGTCTCCAAGGGTTTGTCCCTCATTATTAGACTCGTTAGAGAATGGAATCAGTCTCTTCTGTTGACAAGAGAGAGCGTATAACACGCTCGTATCCCAAGATTCATTTTTCCAAAGGAAGCATATATTCTTGTCTTGAGAAAAAATGAACAAGATTGGATGAGCGTATCAGACCTTTTATTCTTCATCTCTCATGTTTCTCCAGTCATTTTTGCTTATGTAGGATTGTACATACATTGACATGTAAGGGTATAATGTATTGTGGACGACGCATTTTGCGAATACGATTCCGCATCAGCAAATCTCTTCCAATCTTCTGCAGATGTGATGGAAACGCACGTGAATTACTGCGGTAAATTGGCTGTATGTACATGTATATAATAATGTGCAGTCGCCTGTCTCTATAACATCACCCTATAAAGCATCAAAATTCGCCCGTTATAGCAAAACACTGTTAGAGAAAATAGACATTTCTATGTTAACATTTTGAGGGGACCATTTTTTTCTGCTGTTATAAGGGAGTCTCTTTAAAACAACATTCTATATAACAGAATAATGTTCAAAAAATCGTTATAACGTCAGGAAATCGCAGCGACTCGTATATAGAAGGCATGTTACGTTTGTTTCCTATAACAGCATTAGCCAAAATTTTCGTTACAACGGCAAAATTTCTGGTTCCGTTGGGTGTTGTTATAACGAGACTTCATTGTATAGCACTATAACGTTTTGACTCACTAGAACGGTCCTCAAATATTTTTCACATTACAGTCGACCCTCCCTATGACGGCCCTTCTCATAACGGTTCTCAGTTCGCACTCTATAACATCAGCAAAAAATGCTACCGTCAAAAACCTTCTCCAATTGTTACCATAGAAACGTCTATTTTCTATAACGGTTCTTCTATATAAGAGGCAAAATTTGCTGCTTTATAGGGTGCTTTTATAGAGAGAGTCGACTGTATAGCGGTTTTTTAAAGTTTTGAATCCCCTGCGGTTTTTTCTTTTTTTCTATAGCGCCTCCAGGCCACGCATTCGCATATTTCTCTCACTATAACGGTTTTTTTTCTTACTACACAAGCTTACGTTTTTCTTTGTAACGGTTATTGCATTATTCCCTATAACGGATTGTAGCTAAAACGGTTATATATATACTTACATCTTGCTTAACCATTATAGAGAGTATTGATTGTAACAACATATCTTTATAACAACAGTATTCGTCCTTCCCTTGGATGGTCATCTATAGAGAGACTCCACTGTAAACATCCAAATTTTTCACCGTATCATACTGCCTCTGTCTACAGTGGAATCTCTCTATAATAACTCTCCTTATAACAACACTTAGTCTATACTAACTCCCCTTATGACAACATTTAGTCTATAATAACTCTCCTTATAACAGCATTTAGTCTATAATAACTCTCCTTATAACAGCATTTAGTCTATAATAACTCTCGTTATAACCGCCTTTAGTATATAACAACTTCGTATGTATTGTACATGTTAAATGTTCCACATAACAACTTAGCCATATAACAACTATTTTTGACCTACAGTGAACTCTCTACACAGTGGACTCTCTCTATAGCAACTCTTCTTATAACAACTTTTTCTCTGTAACAACTTTATTTTTCAGCCCTCGTATATGTAATGTATACATATTAAATGTACACTACATATACTTTTCTTTTTAACAACCATTTTTGCCCTTCCCTTCAGGGTTGTTATAGCGAGAGTCCACTATATAACAAGTCTCTTTATAACAACATTTCTCTGCAACATTTTTTTCCGCTCTTCGTACATATAAAGTACATATTTAATATTCTATTTCATATTTAATTTCTCAGCAACAATATTTCTTTCTGTCCTATCAATGTTGTTATAGGGAGACTCCAGTGTGCCCTTCCTCGTTGTTATAGCGAGAGTCCACGGTAGTGCTTTTTATATATATAGGTAGGTAATTAGGTAAGGACAAGGAAATGCATGCAAAATACCAATGTGCACCAAAAAAGAGAGGAGCCTTTGCTTTCACAGCCTCAAGAACGTCTCGGATTCTCGCTGCGCCTCTCGTGTGTTGGGCCACAGGCTTGCTCATAATGGACATCGATTGAAGAAGAAAGTGTAGCGAGAGATTCTACAGCTTTTGCACAAGGAGGAACGCGTTGTGCAAGGTTAAGGTTAGATTTCCACCCAGGTCTCCCTCGTCCTTTGTGTGAGGATCCCCCGAATTGTTGTGGTGAAAGGGAAAATTTGCATTCAAGGGATTACATTACACTCTGCCAAGCATGAATAAGTAGTGGGAAAATGCATTTTGCGTACATACAGTGGAGTCTCCTTATAACAAGTCTCTATATAACAACATTTCTATATAGCAACATTATTTTTTCCGCCCATTCTGCATGTAAACTGCATATTTTATGTTCTATATAACAACATTTCCCAGTAACAGTATTTTTCCTCTTCCCTTCAAAGTTGTTACAAAGAGACTCCACTGTACATGCATATGTATACAATTTCCCCAATGTTTTACTTGAAACGTGAGCAAGAATTCCCCTGTAGTTTTCCTTCCACAAGGTTTTAGATTGTATCCGTAGGCCGTTAGCGTGCTTATAGAATTCGTATGTTTATAAATTGGCATTTACATGGACCTTTCCCTTTAGATGATGTTGGCAGGGGAATTTGCGATATTATTGGACGCGGCGTAACAGAAGAATTTAGGGAAATGGAAGGTAAGTCAGATGTTTTATGAAGTCAAATATTCCTGACTTGGTCAATTCCATTTATGAGCCAAGTCTTACTCCGATGTTTTCCATTATTCTAATGCTTGAATTTAGGTTCTAACCAAATTTTACATGCAGTCAAAATTTCTTTTTCAATTTATCAACCGAAATGTTGTGAACTGAACGTTTTTTCACTACCTCAAAATGTGTAGCTCGAATATTTGGGATAATTCAAGTTTATTTTTGCAAGTTCTACAGCACAAGAATTCAATGTTTAAATGAATATTTAATAGAATTCGTTACATTTTTTATAGTAATTTATATAGCCAGATGTACGTGTTTATGCTTTTAATTTTTATACATTTGCGAGTTGCGATTTCCGCTATTGGATTGTTAAAATGGCTACAATTTAATTTAATTTTTGAATACGTTTTGAATTCACTTAATTGTTAATATGTACAAAATTAGAGTTAATATATACTATAGTATATATTGACTCGTAATTACAGGAAATGTTTTGCTGATAATAATATTGATTAATTAACAGCAATTTCAGATATAGTATTGATAATTTAATGATAATTTTAATGTTTACGCAATTTTCCCAAAATAAAGAATTTTTGTTGAAAAAAGAATAAAATTGTGATATTTTATAGTGGAAGTGCTGTTATAGAGAAAAAGTTAATTTTAAAGGGGTATTTGATCTTGTTTGAATGCTGTTATACAAAGAAAATGCTGTTATAGTGAGAGAAATGTGATCTACGGAATGCAAATCCCTCCTGTTATAGCAAAGTACTGTTATAGCAAGTGCTTTTATAGAAGGAGCCGTTTACTTGATAAAGCTCTCCGGGGGATCCCAGACTGCTGTTATAGTGAGAGTGCTTTTATAGAGAGGACTCTTATAGTGAGAGTCGACTGTACACAGCAAATAACAGTTATTGAGAACAGACTTTGCTGTTCACAATTGGAGAAAGTTTTTGAGGGAAACATTTTTAGCTGCCGTTATGAATTGCTATAAGGGAGGTCGTTATAGGGAGAGTCGACTGTATGTATAGGTACATAAATGTATACATAACTGATGCATCCAAATATGCTGTATTCTGATTATGAGACCGAATAACGCATGATATTGAACTTGTTTTTATAAACAGCTTTTCATAGCACAATTGTATAATTTAGTTCTTAAATATACATATAATGTATAGCAAAACAAAGATCCTCAAAACTCGTAGGGAGCCACTTTAAATGAGAAAAGCCTCACTTTAATTCCATTGAGTATGCTCTAGCAATAAAGTTTGTTGATTTTAAGTCCTTTGAGTGGTCTTTTGTCTGGGAGAAAAGTAACTAAACTTGATCACATCATGGTCGGGCATGTCTCTGCTTTTATGAGCAACAAAAGACCAGATGAGAGGGAATTAGTCGGGGTCGGAGACTCGCCGTGACGTAAAGATGAAAGCCTTTATTTTTATATTTGTACTTGTACTCCTATTCCTAATACATGTTTGAATTATTTATATTTAAGTTATTTGTACCCCTATAGATTCATCGACTAATTACTCGTAAAAACGTTCTAGGGTCGTCATTAAAAGTACCGAGCATTCCTTCCTTTCAGCCTTCTTGTACGAATGTTTCCCTTTACCAATATTTTTTTAATTTCGCCGTCCTTATATTCAAGATTTACCTGTTCAAGCTCGTCTGTTGCGGAATGAATGTTTAATCATCTGCTCATTTAATTAAAAAATCGGGATTTATACTCCACTTATTACCCTAAGGTCTTACCAGGACTTGGACCATAGAAAAAGAATTGCCGGGGCCCACTCACCTAAAGGCAGGGTTTAAACTATAAATCAAAAAGTGGGCGGGCCTGCTAATTTTTCATAATAATTTTTGTAAATAATTAAATAAAGCATAATGCGATTTAATGGGCGCATTGTTTCATTAACTGGATTTTGCCCAAAAGCAGGGGGTCTCTCGAAAAAAGTGGTGGGGCTCAGCCTTCCCAACCCCCCTGTGGTTTAAGCCCTGCCTAAAGATCAATTTTACCTATGTTGTCAACACAGAGTGGACTCTCGTTTTAACAACTCTCCTTATAGCAACTTTTGCAATAGAACAACTTGATGTACAGCCCTTCGTATATATTATGTACATATTTTACTGTCCATATACAGGAGAGTCTCGTCATAACAGCATCCAACTGAACCCAAAATTTTGCTGTTATAAAACGAATGCTGTTATAGAGAACACTTTTAATTCACTCTAGACTCGAAATATAACCATGAGTATATTAGCCTTTAACCTATATAATAATACTGAGATGATATAATGCCTGTAGGCACATGAAATATTGGAAACCTGCCAAGGTAATATCTCACAGCTTCGTGTAGGTGCAAGTAAAAATCCGAAATACTCAAAATTTACTCTCCCTGTTGCCATTGTATGTATCTCTATCCGAACAATGACTTCACCTAATCATCCGTTTTTAACACTATGGCTATACATAAAGTTTCGAATGTTTTACTGCATACCTATTCGCACATAGATTTGGGTTTGCCATTATTAACTACTTCAACACGTAATTGGCATCACTAAAAAGTTCAGACACACGCCGGAAGGATCAGTTTAACTTGACGAGAAGCATGACGATGTTGACATACTTCTAAAATTCATTGCGAACAATTATCCTATGTTATAAATTTTGTTATATTGCCGTTTTTGGCAGGACTGTTCCAAATCTATACATCAACCGGTGAAATGGCACGGTTATCTATGATTGTTTTTAATACTGGTGGGTGCATGTAACCGTGACCACTGTTCATGTCTTTAATTGTTGCCTAATGTTATCTTGCGAAAACCAGTCAAGGTGAGTTGACCGAAGAAAAGTAGTTCAGTCATACCCAATGTTAGTTTCAATAATTATGCAAGGTTTTCACCTGTTAACGATGTGTGAATGATGTTCTTCCTTCGTAAACAACTGGGTAAGTTTCACACCTGTTAAACGTAAGCCGAATCTTCAATATAAATAAACTTACTTTTCATATTATTAGAGTAGTAAGTAGGTATTCATATACACTTGATAATGTCAAACTTAAAATTAATTCGCGGCATTTTTGTTATAAGTATGGACATCATGCTTATAGAAAGGGTATCAATTGCCGGAGCAGATAAAAAACAAGCGATACTAACCACTCATAGCGTAATTAAAGCTATGAGTAGATTATTTATTGTTGATGCCAATGTAATTCTTACGGATACACAAAGGTTGTATAAACGTATAATGGAAACACGAACGGCAATATGCCATCATCACAAAATATTTTTGAAGCGCTAGTCCCATGTGTAAACAAGCACCGGTTTTCCCAAATATAGTATCGGGTCGGCCACGGCGAGCTCCGGCAAGTTTTAAATCTTGGATCTTACGGAGTGTACTTATCCCTTATTTTTTCATGTTCGGTTTATACTCGTTCTGACTTTTACATATGGATATTTATAACTACTTATCTACGTCGCATTTAGAGAAAGAGTGGCAGGTAGTCCCAAATAGACAGTCTAATTACGTCCGAGCTTCGTCCGATTAGACATCTTCGTCTTTATTTCTCTGTAGTACACCATGTACTGTCTTCCTTCATTTCAGTACTCGTCCAGGATGCTTGTCGTCTTGGGTCTTCTGCACCGTAGCTTGCCTTCCACTCTCTCCCCGCCTTCTGTGCCACAGCACAGGGTAAAGTGGAGCATGGTCTCCGATGGCTTGGAATCGGCTCCGTCCGAGTCCCTCACGGCTGTGATTGCTTTACACCACTGGACCAACCTGCTCATCTGCTCATTTAGTATGTATCTGATAGACTTTGGGAAGTTTTCAATCAATTCAACATGTATTTCATTATGTTGGCTGCTGTCAAAAAATATACTTTCCGAATCTTGCACGTTGGCACATAATAAATCAAATATGTGTCCAACTGAGCTTAATTTAAATGATTTTGTAGTGGCATTACACTTAAGACAGATCAAACATATTTTGCATTCCCTCACCGTTCAAAAAATTAATTCTTCTTCGTACATGCCCTCTGCTGCCTTCGGTTTTCACTACCAAACATAATTTGGCCTCCTTTGTCCGGTTTTTTAAATTTAGTGTAGCCCTCCATCACCGTTTTTGAAATGGTAAACCGTCTTGTAAGTTGTTTTGAAAAACCAGGAACTGCTATCACAATACTGTAGCTATGTATCCCGGAAGCTCTCCCGCTTATAACCTTTCTACAGCAAGGCGTAGAGATTAAAGCACTAGCTTGTTGGAATGCCAATAAGTCAAACTTTCAGAGTTAATATGTATTTTGGTTGCAAATCCTACCGTTGACAAATTATGGAACGGGAAACGCGTGAAATAAATCGCGTTAGCATATGGGGGTTAACGAATCAAAAACAAACAGTTAATGACATTACACTACATTCGAGGATTTTCTTCCTGTATATAACATGTCAGTTTTTCCGATGTTTTTGGAATCCAATTGAAAAATGTTTTTCGCTCTGATTTTCAGCAATTTCATTGATGCTTCATATGTTTTTAATACACTATACAGTGGAGTCTCTATATAACAACTCTAAAGAGAAAGGCGAAAAATATTGTTACAGAGAAAAGTTGTTATATAGAACATAAAATATGTAGCTTATATGTACAAAAGGCGGAAAAAATAATGTTGTTATAAAGAGACTTGTTATAAAGAGACTCCACTATACACTTTCATTATTAAAAGGGTTGCATAGACGAAATGTTAGCCGAGGTGAATGTAAATAAAGTTGATAAATTTGCACCTTCGTTTACATACAGTAGAGTCTCTCCAGAACAGCACCCCTTATAGCAGCATGTTCTGAATAACGTCAGGAAATTCGCCGCATCTTGTACATCAGCGGTGAGCAAACTGGTGACTTTAATCACCCGGGTGACCATTCGACAATTTGCTGTGACCATGACCAACATTTGGGTGGCTTAAATTGACATTAGTTTTACAGATTGTCAGTTCAAAACTGTTAT
>JAQGBT010005516.1:0-14179 GCA_034698585.1 Disparrhopalites patrizii
AGGGAGAGAGGGAGAGAGGGAGAGAGGGCTTCCCAACTTTCACTTTCATCTTTCGCCTACAATTTCCTTCCACCAACCTTTTACTCTTGTGCTCCAGCACGTTTCCCTCGCTCTCTCTCTCCCCCTCCCTTACGACGAGGAAGGAGGGAAGGGAAGGCAGCGCATTTTGTGTGTGTGTGCAACAGTCTCACTGCGATTTCAATTCAGATCGGTTCATACTCTGTCTCTGTCTCTCGCGCTCCTTTCTCTCACTACCTCTTTTTTCTCTCTCGTTCTGTTTCATATTCTTTAGCACGATCTTTCTCTCTCCCTCAGAAAATCCCTCCTTTTGACTTCCTCACAGAAGCATTTCCCCACAGAGGAAGAGCGGGACGACAGTTGTCTTCTTCACATCTTTTCCCATTATGTCTATTACACGTGTACATTTTTCCCTTTAAAAGGGCTCCAAATTTCTAGTTGAAGAAATCGGCAGACACATCCTTTTATCTCGGACGGTTCTCTTCTCTGACCGAGGCAGCTCTCTGCCACGCCATACTTCCTTCTCAAAGCAGTTCTCAATTCATCTCAACCTCTCAACATTTCTGCTACTCGATACGCGTCAAAATAATACAGACCCTTTGTTGTGAAAAACAATTATTGACAATAAAAAAAGGATATTGTAATTGTTGCCCAGTGTACGAGATCTTTATAGGAGCTTGAACCTGCCTTTTCCCCATAGCTGTGTGCCTTGAAATTAAGACCAGTTCTAAAAATGGCCAACATTTTCCTACTGCTTTGTGCTCATTGGACTGGACATTTGAATTTGTGAGGAGTCCTAAAAATAACCAGGGCTTCTTGCCCTGAAAAGTGTTGTGGGAGGCAGGGAGTGAGGACGAGCTCTGAAGGTGCTTCGCAGGATTCCTTTTCTCCCGCCGGCTATCGCCTAGTGCTCTCCAGTCGCTCTGGACTTGTCTCATGCCCTTCCGTAGTCCTCAGCAGTGTACAACACCCCCACATTTGTGATAGTGATTTGTTGTATTGCCACAGATTTGAACGAATTTGGTTGGGAAAAGCCAGGAATTTAAGGTGGTGAAGTGATTCCAAGTTTCTAATTGTTTCGGCTTGGAAAGTAGTGAAGTGAAAGCAAACTGCTAAGGAGATTTTTGGTGGAATTTTCCTGTATTGTGTGCATTTATTCTTGTGTAATTGTGCATTTGCATCTCATTTTTTCATTTTCTCTATCCTGGCGATTTTATGTGCTCGAGCCAATCTTGGTGGAAGTGGTGCTTGGTTGGGAAAGGCAGTTTTCAACAGTTAAAATATCTACTTGTCAAGGACACTCATCATCATCCATCCTGGACATTTCCGTGGGACTTTTGCCCCTTTCGGTGTGAACAATTGGAAATCATTGTTTCTCCCGGGATGATTCTTGTATAGACGGAGGAATCAGGTAAGAGCTCAAAGATTTTAAGTTCTTTTTAATTATCCGGAAAATGAATAAAGGGCGAGAAATGGGGATAAAAGGAATGAATGGATGCTATTGTTTCCTCCCGCGTCATCACATTGTGTCCCGGTCCGGGTCTTTTCAAACCGCACAAGAGCTGACTGGGTGGGATTGAGACGGGATCCGGAAGAAGGCTTCCAGTGATTTTCAAGCCATCGCACACATTTCCTCACACCCAACATCCCATTGAGTGGGAGGGGGAGAGCGAAGATGGGGCCGAAGAGGAAAATGGGGCCCAAAATGATAATTTCCCATCTCTGCCTCTTCCCTCTCCCCTCCCCCCCCCCCCGATATTTTATGATACTTGACACAGTCAAATGTGTGTATGGAGTTAATAAGGGAGGGGGAGTGGGGAGATTGGAAAGAGGGAATTGATTTGAACCAAGTAGAGCGGAATGGTAATCTCTTTGCCAGAATGCACTATAGCCCTCCCAAATACACCCGAAAATTCCCTCTGCCAGCCCTCCCTCCGATTTTTCTCTCCGTCCCTCTCACCCTTCCCTCTAATTCCTTCTCTCTCCTTTTCTCTTCATTTCCCCTCCCTCCCCGTCTCTTCTCCTCTGCCATGTGTTACAAAAGAGGATAAAAGCTTTTCCCAGCATCTTGTAGCCTGTTTTGCAGAGAAACTCGCTCCTCTCCATTTACCCCAACACTACAATGGTGGAGAGAGAGAGAGAGAGAGAAAGAGAGAGAGAGAGTTTATAGCAGGCGCACAGGATTCTCAGGAGTGGCATAGTAATAGATAGGAGGACTACTAATAATAAACAAGCATGTTAAAGAGTTATAAGGGAAATGTATAGGACATTCAGTAAAGTATGGTGGTGCGTACGGGTGTAAATTAAAACCTATTCAAATATCCATGAATTCTCTGCCTCTCATTCTTGCTCTCTCTCGCTCTCTTTCTCTCTCCCTCACCAACAATCTCATCAGCGTCATAAAATATCTCTGGCCCCGAGCACAGGGAGAAAGACGAAGGGGAAGGGGAGGAATTCGGAGAGAGAAGAGCTCCGGAGCTCCAGAGCACAGCCTTGATTTCACACGTAAAATAAGCTCGAATTTTTCCGAGGTGTGTGAAGGATTTATTGAAATTCCACACATGTTTGTTTTGCTAAGCCCTTCCAAATCTGTCTCTCTCTCTCTCTCTCTCCTTTCCTCGGATGTTTCCATCCTGCTACTGATTGCACTTTCCCCCTATGCAAATATGGTGCCATGGTGGGAGGAGGGAAAGAGGTGAACACAAGTGGGGGGAAGAGAGAAAAAGCGGAGGAAAACACATTTCGCACCCTTCCCGGAAAAGGTTATGCTTTTTCCTATCCTTCCTCCTTGATGTTGCAAAAAAAGGGAATAATCCCAATGGAGGAGTAAAATCTCAAATAATATTCCAGGTACATCCACACCCAAAATACAAGGCGTTCTCCCATCCATGCTCAACATCTCCAAGTGTGAAGGAAGTGATTGCGATTGAAGGAGAGGGAGATAGAGGGAGAAAAGCAGAGAGAAAGAGAGAAAGAGAGAAAGAGAGAAAGAGAGAAAGAGAGAAAGAGAGGGACTCTGAGTGAGAGAGAGCCAGGACTACACGTTATTGACGCTAGTCACAAAAAAATCCAAGTTTTTTATTTGGTGTATAAACTCCGTGCATGGAGAAAGCGGAGACCTTTGTCATGACACCAGTCCGGACCGAGTCCTCTCTTTCTCTCTCTTTGCTCCGGTGCACACCAAACTTCTGTTAGCCGCTTTCAAAATTCTCCGACCGCATCCTCAATAACTTGTCCCGCTTCTGATCTTGTCCACCTGCACAAGCACACGCCACACTCTCTGTCTCCCGCTTTTTTCTCCCACTTTCTCCCTTTCTCTCGCCCTCGCCTTGTCTCTGCCCTCCTTAGCCCTTTCCACCGCTCACAAGTCTTCAGCCGGACGAGCGTCTCGGGCTGAAATTTGCATTTGTACTAGAGAGAAAGAGAGAAGAAGGAAGATGGAGCATGAAGGAGAAAATACAGATAGAGAGTGAGAGAGGTAGATAAGCATGCTGAGATGGGAAAAAGTCGTTCTTAAAGTAAGTGTGAAGGAGCTAACAATGATGGAGAAATCATTACTATTACATTTGCATGACATTAAAAAAGAGTCACTAAGTATTTTGTTGGAAACAAAATCCTAGAATTTCGCCATGCTCCGTGGGGCTGTGGATATTAGATGTCATAGTGATTCTAGTGATTCTATCTCCTGCTTTCTCCCTTCGCTCCTCCGCGAATTTGGGGTGGATTTTAAAAAGCATGTGAATGGCGGAAATGGCTTGGAGCCTCAGAGAGCATGAGGGTGTGCGTGCTTTCCTCTTTTTTTTGTCGGGAGCGAAGGACACATATTGTTTGAACATGCTTTTTGTCTGATGGCGGAAAAAGGTGTAATTCCATAGGTTGGCTCCATGTTAAATATAAAAGGGGGCAGAAGGTGCACAGAATTGCTCTCTCCCGCCATATTTTTCCATGTGCACAGCAAGAGCTCCGATATAGATATATTCACTTCCTCCGTATTTACTTAAAGCCGGTTGATTGTATGACGAAAACTGGGCTTGACTTTGATACTTTTTTTTCTCTCTCTCTCCTCCGAAAGCACTGACAATCATTTGGGTTCTTAGGAATCTTCCACCTCTCTTCTCTCTCTCCCTCTCTCTCTCCCTCTCTCTCCCTCTCCCCATACTCCCTGATAAGAATCTCTTTATTAACTCAACAAGAGAGGGAAGCTTTAAAAGGATGGGAGAAAATCAAATAAACGTCCCTCCCCCTCCTCCCGTATTTTTCGGTCATCCTCCCGTCTCCCTTTTTCATCTCTCTTTCTCTCTTTCTCTCTCTCTCTCTCTCTCTCTTTCTCTTCCACTCACGCCTGTCTCTCTTCCTCTCTCCCACTTTTTCTCTGTCTCCCTCATTTTGTTTCTCTCTCATTCTCCCCTCTTTCTTCCCATCCCGGTTTCTGTCTCTCGCTCTCTTCCCGCCGTTGTGTCGCGAGGGAGGAGTGGCATGGTGGTGAGTGCTTTCCAGGTATTAAAGATATACATACTCCCCTACATGGGACATGTGTGCGAGAGTGAGTCAAGTGAACAATTTAATAAGCTAACGTCACTGCTTTCATATTGATATCGGCGGCTCAAGGAGAAAAATTCTGGGAGATTCCTTGTGTACAAATTAATATTTTGTCCCGCCATAACTTCTTCCTGGGACGCCTACAATGCCCAAGCCTTTCTCCGACGCCGTCTCAGCAAGTTCGCTCCTCCATGGAAATTACTTTCACAAAGGCATTTTCCCCGAATACCATTCCCAAGCTTTTGCAAGTCTCCAAGGATAAGTTTTCTTAGGAAAGAGGGACGACTAAAAGGAGTTAAGATGACAACGTGAAAGGAGCATAACTAGAATTCTGGAGGAGTGAGAGAGACATAAAGAAAGGGAAAGTCAACTGACGAGGGAAAGAGTTGGGATTGGAAAAATACTTTTTTTTAAATTGGAATTTAAATGGAGACGAAATAAACCTGACCAAGTGAATAAAGCATGTGTCAACCCCGACGAGAAAGGTCATCTCATGTGTCAGGAACAGATGATGTGTAAATATAATTTCACAGTTTGAGAAACTTTGCGTGCGTATCTCTCTCTCTCTCTCTCTCTCTCTCTCTGTCGCTTATTAAAGGACAGACTTTCTCCCATTCTCTCTTTCTCTCTCTCTATTTCTCAATTTCTAATGTATTTTATGTATGGCCTACTTCCCTTATGCATACAGATATGCGGAATAACCCAGAGAGAGAGCCAGCCTTATTCTGCCCACAATTCCTTTTCAATAAGCAAACTCTCTATCCGGCACAATTTCCTCTGTTATTCCTCGAATCTGTTAACTAAAACAGTCAACAAGGTGGAGTGCTAGTAACTTTGTAGATTTACCTAAGAGATTCGATCAAAGATCAAACATGCACCACTTTCTCCCTCTCCGATTCTCTCTTCTCTCTTCCCTCTTCCCTCTTCCATCTTCCCTCTTCCCTCTTCCCTCTTCCCTCTTCCCTCTTCCCTCTTCCCTCTTCCCTCCTCCCGCTCTCCCCTTTCATCTCCCTCCCAGATGTTTCATCCACGTTTCCATTCCGCAGATGGAAGCAATAACGGCTCTCTCCCATTTCCCCCAACACGTTCATGTGCTCTGGGATGGAGCAGGCGATATTCCATTACTTCGCAATAATCCCGCATGGAAGTTCTCCTCGGCAGAGATTGGACGTCAAAACACCTTCATATCAATTATTATTTCCCACTCTCACTCCGTCCCTCAAAAATGTCTCTATTGGCGGTGAAGAACGTCCAAATGCCAAATTATTTACCATTTTAATCACCCAACCAACTCTCCCCCGTCCAAGTCCGGGAGACTCAAATGGGGAGGAATTGCCTTTGAAGGATGAAACCAAAAGATTTCCTTCCGAGCATCATACCTTTTTAAATGCCAATCCCACCCGACTCGCCATGGTTTAGCCACAAAAACTGGCTGGGGGAATTGGGAGTCGGCTGAGTTTCTCCGCAGGGAATTTCGGAATGGTCTGGAAGTGTCACCGCACTTGTTTTCCCCACTTTTAAACACATTAGGACCAGTCCCTCATCTGGGAATTCCCTGCACTTGTCAGCCAGGAATCCTTTCCCAGTCACTTGTCCAGTCCCACGGACGCTCTTCATTCACATATTTAGAAGGGCGAGACCAATGAATATGCTGGATTCAATATGCTTGGACTCATTCCAGCCTACCATAAGCCAATCTAATCTATCTCCCCGTAAAATGAGACTCTACCATGTAATTCTCTTACACGGATTATTTCGAAAATGTACCAACAACGTTTTCCCTCGCATCCTCAGAGTTCCTTCTATTCTTCCTCCAGATAAAATGTCCGGAATCAGCTTTATTCCTAACAAAAACTGTCTAAGGATTATAAAGATGTAAAAAAAGCTACAAATAACCAGAAGATGATCGTAACTAAAATTTGGCAGGGAAATCCTCTCGGATAATAAAAAGAATGATTCCAGGTTTTCCCCTGGAAGAAAAGTACAATTTGAGTAGGTGAAAAGGGATGAAGATGATCAAAGAATAAGAAAGAATAAAAGTTTCTTGTAGCATGCACCAAAATAAAGACCGCAAATCTTTATTGGGAAAACTCGGTGCAGGAGAGATAATGAAATATGCATAAAATGCTAATAATAAGCTCTCGAGAGATTATTTCAAGACTTTATTGGCTTTATTTCGCGACAGGGTGCACACTGCATACAATCTCTTATGTAAGCCAGAGTGCGAGAAGTAAGTAAGGAAGTAAATAAGATTCTGCCAACGGCGATCTTCTGCCTCGGGGCGGAGAGATCGCCGAAGGCTCAACCGGAGAGCTCTCCAGAGCGATGTATGTAATTAGCCATGCACTCTTTTCTCACATTTATATGAGAGGAATTTGTGGTTCTATCCTATTCGCAGAGCTTCTTCGTCAAGTGAATCCGATTCCGTGGGACTCGTGAGGGGAGAACAAAAGACTCGAAAGACACAGAGAACACAAAAGAACAGGGAGAGAGAGTAAGCTTTTGCACAATCCTTTTCTTATGGGCGAAGTGTCACATTTTTCTTTTCTGGGGGAGAAGAAGGTGCCTCTTTGCATATAAATATACGCAAAATTTTAGGCGTATATATTATGTATAGCGGTGGTGGGTCCATGTATTTGTGGGAGGAGCTGATGGTCTGAGCACAATTATTGCAGAACCCAACAACCAAACAAGCCTCTCATGTTATCCACAGAATAACATGTTCAAAATAAAATGGCGCGTTGAGAGCGATGAGAGTGGTTGGGTCAGTGAATGACCGTCATTAACGATTAACAATTCAGTGATTGAGTAAGAACTGACGAAGTTTGTGCAACCCTCCACAATTGCTACCTGTTTAATCAGAAATAAGGGTTATTGTAACAGTTTATGTAGGTGGTAAACGGAATTTTCTGAATGTATTTTAAAATTCCTGCTTTTTAATGATTAGTTTTGTCATTTGTGGCTAAAACGCACCAGAGTTACTTACAGTATGTTATTCTAATTGCGGAGCAGGCCAAACTACACGGTATTTTAAATGAAATTATTTGAAATAAGTATCTCAAATGCAGTTCTGTAATTTGTGTTTTCAAAAGTATTTGCAATTTCAACATTTACCAAAGTGATATGTAAATTGTAATTAATTAACTGTTCACTACAGTACAAATCAATAAAAATCATTCATTTAGAGATACGCGCATGTGTATTTTTGAGTTATCATCAGAGATGAAGGATTAGTTGATTTTCAGATTAGAATTGGGATTCAAGATTACATGAAACAAGGCTAGTGATTAACATATATTATGTACCTGGATTAATTCAAATTTTCGTGGGATTCGAAGCCAGAACCTACCGCCCGCGTAGCGGGCGTTAGTTTCTAGTATACAATAGGGGAGAAGGCACTATAAGTAGATACTACTACAAGAGACGTATAAGGAGGAAGAGGGTAGCAAATGGGACGTAAGACAATTCGTAATAAGACAGAAAAGAGATTGTTCATCTCTCTCCAACTGGAGAAGACAAGGGCGTATGTATACATATTATGTGCTCCGGCCGTACTTTCTCCCTTGACTTTTTTTCGCTTCCAAATAAATTCTTAGGAGGATTACAATAACAATAAGTTCCCCTTCTCTGCTAACGTCGCACGGCATGGTCTTTCATCATTTCTTTTCCCTTCCCGCACACGTATAGAGAGAGAGAGAGAGAGAGAAAGAGAGACGGTAAGAGGAAAGGGGAGAGAGGCCTACGCATTAAGAGATTTAAACTTAACCACCCACTCGCTTATAGCTCTCTGTATAATATTTTCTCTTTCTTTTCCCTGCCCCTCCTTCCCTCCAGTCGACATAAGATTTTGTACATGAAAAGGAAAAAATCGATGTTGATGTGTTAGTTTTATGAGCCAAAGATTTTCTGTCTTTTCCCCTTTCTATTTTTCTCCCTAAAGAAGAAGGATTTTCTGGAGATGGCTAATGGACTAAGAGCGGAGTAAATAGAAAAAAATGGAAAGCTCTACCTCTCCGACCGGGTTGTAGTCATACACATTGGAGGAATAAAAAAAAGTTTTTTTTTCAACGCTGGAGAACAAAGAAAGAAAGAGGAAAGGTTGGGAGGCTGACAGAAATACATAGTCACAACTTTTCCCTCCTGGCAAAAGAGAGAGGAAAAAGGAGGGGAGAGAAAGTTCCCCGAGAAATTCTGGGTCCTACATACATGTTTGCGTGAGCGTGTGGGTTGATTTCAAAAGAGCTCCATTAATAAGTTGTTGTCCCACTAATTCCAATGAAATTAACTTAAAACCTTGCTAATAGGAGTGCTGGAGTCCCTTTGTCATGGATATGATGTCTTCTAGGCTTGGAGAGAGAGAAAGGGAAAGCTCTGCCAACGTGTGCTGATTAGCTAGAGCCGAAAGGAGGAGAAAAGGCATAAGGCCGGCCGGCTATCTTTGAGTCTGCTCCAGAGTTGAGTGCTCCAAAGCTTTCTTCATCCTGGCTTCATGATTGATGCAACTCCCTGGAGCCTTCCCTCTTTAGCATGTCATGTCTCTTGTGTCAGCCCTCACAAAATAGCCACCTCTTTATCTATCAACCTCAGCCAAATCCTTGCTACCCTCCCTCCATCTTCCCCTCAATCCCTGCCACCATCCACACTTCCTCACAAGTAAATGAAGTGTCAAAATGGGATTAAACCCCATTGTTCCTCCTGATTTGACAAGGGTGGGGGAATAGGACAAAAACCAAATGAGGAGAAAGAGAGCTTGTAATACACGTCTTCGTATGGGCCCTCATTACTGGATTCGCTCGTGGAGGGATTACGGTAGTTGAATAATCCCCCGTGAGAAGAGCGGGGACAAGGCTATTCCCACGGGGTTGTTACAACACAAGGTAATCTGTCTAACTCTTGTTTTCCCCAGTCTATCAACTTTTCCTCCTATCCCGCAACCATGAAGAGGGGAAAGTTGTGAAAGTCTCCTCCTCCTCCTCATCATCATCATCGCTCCCACCGTCATCATTCCCACATCAGCTACACTAGTTCCTGCTTTACAGGGAACAACAAAGGGATTGTTGTAGAACAGTAAGGACATGAAGATGAGGAGTTTTCTTTGACAGTGTATCCCTCTTCCTCTCACTCTCACTCTCACTCTCACTCTCACTCTCACTCTCACTCTCACTCTCACTCTCCCTCTGCGTACCTCTCCATATCTGTCCCTCTATGTCTCTCTCGCACAATTCAGTCATGACACAGTTCAGCTACGAGGACCAGACTGCGAGCTCTCCTGTTCCAATTAATACCTGCGACCTTTGAGGAACGAAGATGACACGATATTGAGGGATTTGCAATAGGAGAGCACACCCCAGTGGAATCAAGGGGTATTAAAACAAATTAAAAAAAATAGTGACTTTGAAACAATGGTGTCTTTCACAGAATAAAAATCCTGAGCTGCGTTTTGATGACGGTGATGAGTTTTACACGGGGCAAGAGATGAACAATTAAAGGAAGTGCTAGAGAATTGAAGGCGCACATTCCATGCAAAAAGATGAAATGGCGCCGTGGGAGCCTTTGAAGGGCTCCAAAATTGTCTTCAATATGAATTTGATTGGACTTCTGAGTGCCTCCGGAAGAAAGGAATGCGTCTCTTGCCTTTAATTTTCTTTATGAAATCACTTCCCCTTTCTCCACTTTTTCCCTGCCTTCCCATGCCATTTCATAGTGTCATTAGGGAAATGGCAGGTGTCTAATCCGGCGTTAACATGAGGATGCTAAAGTATGTGAGAACATTTAACCAATTTAATTGGAGGAAGTTACAGAGAGAGTGAGGGAAGAGGCTGGAAAGAGTTCCGGAGTCATTTGAGCATTTTGTTGGACAGAAGAAAGACTCTTTCGGGATTACAAGTTGAAATTAGGATGGCTGTCGGCACTATTAAGGAACTAATTGACTGGTAGGGAAAATACAAAGCTGAGGAGGCTATTTACAGAGGATGAAGGGAGCCTTTGTACAGCCACTTTCACCAACTTAAGCTTGATAGGAGATGGAAAAAAGTGTGATTGCCTCCATCGCCTGGACCCAGTTTGGAGAGGGAATTTGTGGAAGACGTAGATTTGGCTAATATTTGCACCATGGAATTACTCCTCCCCATTACTTTGAATGGGAGAGAGTAAGAAAGAAGAGGGATGTGAAGGATCTTTATTGACTTCCTTCCTCCTTTGCTGGGGAAAGCAACAAGTAGAAAGAATTCCCTGGGCTTTGATACAACTCCGGAAATCCCTGTTGATGCTGATCGGTCGGGACGAAGATGAATCCAGCCTTGTGTGAATCCATCAGAGAGCCTTTCACGTCCATCCTACATTACATTTGAAAAGAGTCTCTCTGAGATGGACCAATGAAAGCTCAATGCCCCAGCGAGCTAATCATCTTCCAATAAGCCAAGCCAGGAACAAATAAGCCGAGAGAGTTTCGTTTTCCGTCCCAAAAAAAACAATGCTCTCACCATGGGATTGTTTGGGGGAAAGTGGGAAGTGAGGCTTTGGGTCCGGGGAAGACAAAAGGATCAGGACTTGTTCGGAAAAGTGTTATTTGGTGGATGGATGAGGATTTATAGCTCCTGGAGAGTTACTCCCTCCGCCCTTCTTTTATGTAAGAATCCATTTATAATGTTTCGCATTTACGCAAGTATTTCTGGCAGAGAGATTTTCACTCAACTTCTGGCCTTGCAAAGTGCATTTGGGGGAGGGGAAAGTTGGTTCTTAACTCGAAACTCTTCCTTCCCTTTGTTGCCCCTTGTAACTTCCACTTCTTCTCCGAGTGTGTGAAATGAAGGACATGACTACTGACTACTGACAGCAATTTATGGCAGACGACAGCTTTTTGCACATTTCTTGTGTAGACACAAGTTGAGTCCATTCGTCATTCTATCACGGCGCTCCCTATGATAAATTTAAGTTGGATTACATTTTCTCTCTCCTCCCAAGTCTTTTTCCAATTTGTCTTCATTTTCCCCCGACGACTACCTTCACGTGAAGCTTTGGAAGCAAAAGAGGATAAGTCTAGAATTTTCAAAATCCAGAAACATTTTGTCTATGACTAGCTTCATCTTCGGCCGTGTTAGTTTTTTCCATCGGTCAACAAAAAATACAAAAAATTCGGTACGCAAAAATGGTTCAGGTGCAGAAGTAGTTAAGTCCACCATTGCTTCGGGAGCAAAAGGGTACAAGTCCAAAAAACAGAAATCCGCTCATGGAGTTACACCAAACTGTAGTATTATGATATCGCTAAGACCACTTTCCCTTTACATAACAAGAATTTTCCTAGAAAGCTCTTTTTGATATTTTAAATTAATATTCGAAAGTTAATGTTGCTCGAATACGTTTTTCGGGTAAATCCTTACGGGAAATCCCATGTTAAAATTTATTGAGCACAGGGTCCCCCCTTTGCATTTTTTCAAATCTCGGAAAATTTTTAGATTTTCATTTTCTTTGGTACACACACATATTTTATGCCTGCAATAATCGTCTCGCCAGTTTTTCTCACAATCAATGTTGAAACTACGTCTCTACAGGAATCTAAAAATGTTCGGAGATTTGAGAAAATTGCAGAGGGAGGACCCCTTGAGGACTAAATTTTCACATGGGTTTCCCCATAAGGGTTTTCCCTAAAAACGTTTCCGAGCAATATTATTTTAATGTTAAGGGAAAGTAGTGAAGATGCTACTATTTTGTCGCAGTTTGGTTTGTTCCCGTAGGATAAATCTAGGAAAAATGGTTTTGCAGCTGCAAAAGCTGCTAAGTCCACCATTTTGAATTCCTTAAATCCGTCGTCATTTGACAAATATGGTATATGAATTAAGCACATGCATACACACTCACCTATACAAGCTATTAATTTAACAAAACAATTATTCTCTGAATTTTGCAGTGTTGTATCTATCTAAAATTGTTGTTTGCTTCTAAACTTCAAAATTTGCTATAGTGGACTTATCGTCTTTCGCTTCTAAACCCTTCATATGAGTTCCTTGTCCTTACTCGAATACATTCCGCATTTGGGATTTCCTTCCCCTTTTCCCCAGCGAAGTCTTGGGGAGCGAATGAGAGAAGGACTGGGGAAACTTAGAGAAGCTATTGACTCATTTTCGAACATGAAACTTTCTCCGTGTCCGTCTCGCGTTTGCAATAGGACCCGCTGACTGGCAATGACACTTTTTATGTCACCCAGACTTCATTTTTAACAATGAAGGAAAAAGTGAAATGTCAATCCATTCTCCAGGATTTTTCTGAGAGTTCCAGTAGCTCTTTGATGAACTTGAGCAATGCTCTGTCGAGGGCAGATCTCAGACTTCAAAGCGGACTTACTGGCAGACAATCCGGCGGATTAGTGACTTCGCTCTCTCAATAGCCGAGAAACTCACAATTTTCCCGTACATTGAACCTTCCAGAAATTTCTGCATTCCTCTGCTCTGAGATTCCCTGAGCAATAATGACAATTTGCTGGGGCGTTCAATCCCAAAAGGATTAAATGTAGACCGCAGTCTTAATTCCTATAGGATGGTTTTACATGATTAAATCAAGCGTTGTGGAACTATTTTGCGAAATATTTGTGTTGGGCATCCAAAGAAAATGTGAGTCACAGTGAAAGGGCTGGAAGGGGAAGATGACATCAATGGAGTCCAGGAACGTTTTAGGAGCAATCCCACACTGGAGAGATGAGCATTGTCCCCAACTAATCGGCTGAGCTCGTCCCCGAGTCCCCGTTTGCTACGTGTTAATTCAATGGGATGATGTTGAACATGTTGAGCGGAATCCCGGGTTGTTTCCGCCCTCATCTTCTCAACTTTCCCGTGCGGCGGCTGGATGAAATCATGTATGCAAATGTGCGTCTTCTCCACCAAGTAACTTTCACCCGTAGCTTCTCCAGTCGAACGGAGAGGAAGAAGAGGCTCTTTGTGGTGTGAGCGTGTGAAGGGGACATCCGACTTGAGTATGAATGGGAGTCCCACTTGAAAAGATGGAATTCGAAAATATGTGGAATTCCCGCCCTAATATTCCCTCCTTGTGCAAGCCTTTTCAGGGCGAAACTACTGGAAGGGAAAGCGAAAGTATAAGTGTGAGTTATTAGATTTGCATAACAAACAAGGGAAGGATGTAAGATCCCATTCATGAGCACTCGGCAGCCTCCCTCGTGACACTTTATACGGCAACTGGAATGAGTGAAAAAAGGGAGAAGGAAAAAGGGGAAGCCGGGGAAGGCGTCAAAAAATACTTTCTGCATACGTTGGAACAAGTTGATTATGTCCTCAGAAGCAGACTTCCCCGTCCTTCTCCCGAGCTAATCTCTGGATGGTAGAGTGGAAGATGTGCCGGGGAAAAGGAATGAGGAGTTCTCCCCCACAGAGGATCAGCTCGTAGGTAGAGATAGGAGGAACTTCCCGACTTCAAGTGGTGTTATTAAGGTGCGTTCAGCGGTTGTTCAAGTCCTTAGGACCAAGTAATGGGCTGTATCATCAACACGTAACAACATGTAACACCAAAGAGGGACTAAGAAGAGGAAGGAGGACGGCGGAGGACGGCGGAGGACGGCGGAGGACGGCGGAGGACGGCGGAGGACGGCGGAGGACGGCGGAGGACGGCGGAGGAC